>ML179596.1:0-39546 GCA_004369135.1 Dendrothele bispora CBS 962.96
CAGAAAAAAGATATTCAATATCAAGTTGACAAAAGGCAAACAAAAAAACTCACACCGCAAGCCCATCTTCCCAACATCCATCGACATCCATTGGTAACAGCTTCCCATTTTCATCCCTCGCTCGTTCGATATTCATAGCCCAAAGCATCATCGCGATCTCGATAAACAACGAATTGTTCGCTACGTGTCGTCCAACACAGATTCTTCGTCCGAAGCCGTAAGTAAAGTGACCTTCCTCTTTAGTATCCGGAGGTGCTGCTTTTATTTGACCTTTGCCATCGAGGTGACGAAGGGGATCGAACTCGTGTGCGTTGGCGCCGTGAATTTCGGGATCGCGGTTGAGCGACCAGACGTTGGGGATCACGATGGTTCCTTAAGGAAAACGAAAGTCGTTTTGAGAAAAAAATTAGACGTGACAACTTTTTTGAGCATACCTTTTGGAATGAAATAACCTTCATACCAGTCATCCTATGAAAATGAGAAAGACGTTAGATGAGGAGTTCAAAATAGATAAAAGCGTCAACACAAACCTCAATTGACCGATGAGGAATACCTAGAGGATCGAGAGGACGCCAACGCAACGCTTCCTTCACCAATGCGCGAATGTATGGCAAGTTTTCAAAGTCTGCAAACGAGGGGAGCCTGTCTCGTCCGACAACCAAGTCCAGTTCCTCCTGTCCACGTCTCATCGTTTCTGGATAAAGCATCATAGCGAACATGAACCAAGACATTACGCCTAACAGGGGAAATTTTTCTTTTCAATAAGAAAAACGCGACAGCTATAAGACTAGATGATTAAAACAAGAACTGACCTGCATTGGTGTCAGTTGCAGCACCGTACATGGTACCAGCGAGCCAAGCATTCTCTCGCATAGTAATGTTATGACGATCAGCTTCTTTGATGAGGAACGAAGAAAGACTATATCCTTCGTCGCCTTTCTCCTAGAGACCACGGAACACGGGCATAAATTAGAGAATTAGAGCTAATGTGATGTAACTCGTGTCCATATGAAACTTTGGCTAACCATTCGATCTTGAACACTCTTGAACAGTCCTTCAAAAAGCACAGAGTCCTTGGCAAAACCTTGCTCGGCGTCTCTCTTCCATTTGGCGAGGCTTGGATCAAAAAAAAATCAGTCAGTTACCGGTAAAAAAAAAACAAACGACGTTTATCGACAATCAACGGACGTACCTGCTAGGAATATACCGCATCCAAGGGAAGAATTCCACCAAATGTGCACCAGGTAAAGCAGCGCGTGTCAAGCGTACTACAAAGTCATGGATCCTCTTTACAGTGGGATCGTCCTGGGATTGGATCGGGGGATAATCATAGAGCATAGTCATAATGGAAGAGACAGCCGTCCGACGAAGGTGATCATCAAAGTTTTTGGGGTCGGAAAGGACACCTTGAGTAAGAAGAACAGCTTCGTTCGTTTGCGTTTGGTGATAACGATGCGCTATAGATTTGTTTAGTCCCTCGTGTGCAGCTTTACGCAAACGACGCCAACTGATTTGTAGTGTTAGTTAAAGGTAGTTGTATAGAGATAATAGCGACTTACATGTCATTATAATGTGTAAAGGTAATCAGAAGCCCGCCCGTCATCATGTCATTTGCGACGATATTTTGAGGTCGGTCGGAGTAAATTGTAGCGCGGCGGTCAAGAAGGTCGCCAGCCACTTTAGACGAACTGACTACGAGAAGAGGTTGTCCTCCAGCATTCAGAAAGATAAAGTCACCTGTTAAACGAATCAATTTTGTATATTCCGACAGCGTAAACAAAACGGAAGACTGACCATATGTTTTTCTCCACTCGGTGTACTTGAGCCATTGCTTGCTACTTCCCATCTGGTGAATATTTCCAATAATTGGAAGCCCAGATGGTCCTGGAGGGACCTTCCTCCACGGGCTGTTGACGTATCTGACTCCGAGGTAGACAGACAAACCCAGTAAGGCGAGTAAAGAGAGTTGGGTGTTCCTCTCAACGAAATTGGCGATTAATTCGATCATTGCACACCAGGGGTTTGATGTGAACAAATAGAGTCGTTGCGCATTTCGAGTACCGAACTGTACTCTTATACGACTTGCAGAACGATGGTAGAGCGTAACGAGAACCGGTAATGCAGTTCAGGAAAATACTTCCCACGGACAGTTTGACGGCCGCCCAGGATTCAGCACAGCATCTATAGCGACATCTATTCACTCTATTCACTTTCTCCCTCTTTTTGTATCCTTATGGGTCTTGATATGTTTTGTCTGTCAGCAGTGCTTCGTTGGATTAACCAGACACGGCCGTTTTTCAACGTTCTAACCAAGTATGGCTGCTCGAACCGACCAAATTCAAGGTTGACCGGATGATCAGCAGCGGGAGGACGGCGCCAGCAGCGAGAACTTTTACTCTTCCCAGTATAGCACGTAGATATCAGGACATATAAGAAATTCAGGCGTGGAGCAGAACAACTTCTCTTCTAGGACTTTCACCACGAATCATAAACTCAATGGACCTTTTTACTTGTTTTCTCCTGGCCGCGGCATTTTTCTTCATTGTCCGTCAAGCAAGAAAACCTCAACTTCCTCTACCACCAGGACCCAAAGGTGATTCTCACTCCTCGCTCCGTTTCGTTGGGCATACATAAAACCCTAGTCAGGTTTACCTATCGTCGGGAACCTCTTTGACCTCGGGAGCTCACAAGCACCTCACATTCAAGCTGCGGAGTGGTCTAAGCAATATGGTAACCACTCTGTCGCGTCCAACTACTTCTTCCGTTGATTGAACCTTTACAGACTCGGATATCGTCTCTGTCTCTGCATTGGGTCACACAAGCGTCTTCCTGAACTCAGCCAAAGCTGTCGAAGACCTATTCTTAGCGCGGGGGTCCAATTACTCCGATAGACCTGATATGCCCATGCTCGTTGACTTGTAAGCCCGCCCGAGATCACATCATTAGTATCAAGCTTTATCTCATTGATGTTCTAATACACACTGCAGAGTCGGTTGGGACTGGACCTTCGCAATGATGAGATACGGTCCTAGATGGAAGGAACATCGACGCGTTTTTCATACCCAATTCGACGCTACTATCACTGAACACCGTCGCGTTCAGGTCCCCGCAGCCCATGAACTACTTCAACTCCTTCAAAAAACTCCAAACAAATTCCTCGATCATTTCGAACACTTTACCGCACGAATCATCATGCAAAGAGTATACGGATATATCGTCACTGATGCCATGAGCGATCCCCTCGTGTTGGTAAACAAGGCAGCATCTGAGTCGACTTCTCAAGCGACCGTCCCAGGGACGTTTTTGGTTGACACATTCCCAATTCGTGAGCTCCCCGAACTTCCTTCCGATATAACGTAGGTTTTACTTACGCCTTATCAGTCAAGCACGTTCCCGCTTGGATGCCTGGAGCCGGTTTCAAGAAAATAGCGGCCGAATGGCGTAAATTACAAGAAGCTGTCGTGAACAGACCTTTCGATATGGTTAAAGATCAACTCGTGAGCTCCAACAAAGCTGTATCGTTATGTGATTGTTGTGTAACCCGTGCTCTTAGGCAAAAGGAACCGCTCACAACCCTAGCTTCGTTGGCACCTGCCTCGAAGATCGACTCAACAATTCTCCTTCTGCACTTAGCGAAGACATCATCAAGAGTCTCGCAGCTGTTGTCTATGCTGCCGGGAGTGATACGGTGTGTACTGCGCGTGTTTGAGCAAAGTAGATGGTCTGCTTAATTATCATGATTTACTTATCTAGAATCTCGCATCGATAACGAGTTTCATCTTGGCAATGGTCATTCATCAAGATGTCCAGAAAAAGGTACAAGCAGAGCTCGACTCTGTCCTTGGCGGTGAAAGATTGCCAGATTTCTCAGACAAGGAACATCTTCCTTATTTATGGAATGTTTTGCGTGAAGTTTTGAGATGGCTCGTTGTTTGTAGGTTTCGTGTTTCTTTTTTTCTTCATGATATGAGTATCGAGTACTAACTCCTGTTTCTCCTCTCTCTCTCAGTCCCGTTCGCAATCCCACACCGTGCAATGACCGCCGATACCTACAATGGTTACTACATTCCTAAAGACGCGACCGTTTTGGGTAACTCATGGGCCCTACTTCACGACCCTCAAGTGTATCCCGACCCAGAGACGTTCAATCCAGACAGATATAATTCCAAGAACGTCCCTGATCCCATCGATTACGCCGTTTTTGGATTCGGTAGGCGGTGAGTGAAAACATTTTTATTATCCATATGAACCAGCTTGTTCCCTACTATGCCCTCTTTCTCCTCCCTTCCTTGTATTCTCTTCCTCGTTCGAAAACTCAAGCGACATTCTTCCCCCTATCTTAGATCATGTTCCGGAAAAAACATGGCCCTCGACACTGTCTGGATCGCTATGGCGACAGTACTTGCCGTGTATGATATTAAGAAACCGGTAGACAAGAACGGGATTGAAGTCACCCCACAAGTAGAGTTTCGCAGATCAACTATCAAGTGAGAGTCTCCTTTTATTTTTATTTTTTACCTCGGAGCAAAAATGGAGTCTTTTATTGACCTGACAACTTTTTTCTCTTACTTTTTTCCTTTGCCAGTCATCCTGCACCGTTTGAATGTTACTTCAAACCGAGATCTGCTGCTGCTCTTGCTTTGATTCAACAAGCCGATGAAGGACAGGATTAAAGAAGATAATCGTGATGATTGAGCTTATTGATTACTATAGAGCTTATTGATATTCAGTTTGAGTAGTACTATGTATACGTTCAAAGTTGTTGGAATTTGTATTTGTTCAAATTGTTCTAGTTTTATCACCGTCAGTGTCACGGCATCCACGAATAACTTTATGAGGGAGTTGATTGGTAGATTCTTACAACTTGTTACTACCTTATATCAGGGAAGGATCAATGAGCAGGACTTGAGTCCTATGGAAAACGTGCTCTGAGGAAAAAGCTACTTTACCCTGGGAAAAAGGCATTCCAGCATTGACGCTGAAGGTGAAAGGTCGTCATGATAGGGTTGAAGGGAGTAGAAACATGGAAATTGATAGATACTGGTAATTACCGAGTAAAAGAGTCAGTCTGACGTTCTTCGGATAGAGCTCGAACCTGTAAAATGATTGAGCATGAAGTCAAGTGGGCCACCGCAAGCGTGGCAAGTACGAGGCCTTTGCCATGGAACGGGCGTTACCAAGCCAGGTACCGCCAGGAGCTTCTGATCCAAGCAGGACCACACCAGTGACGTCCATTGGTAATAAAGGTCTTGACAAACAAGACCACATCGGTGACCGACCGAGGCAAAAACTTGCGTGTAAAGACGATTCCTCCTTTCAGTCGGCCTCGTAAATAGAACCTCCAGATGACCCATTTGATTACTGTGCCGCGCTGTATGTTACACATTGGAATGCTTAGTAGTCCACAACCTGCAGTACTGTTACCTGTTACAACCAACTTCATCTTTTGGTGTTGTACACTAATGGACAGCACAAATAATGGATCTTGATTGGATATTTGGCTACATAGAATAAAATGGAGCCAGAACATAAGTACCCATGGCCAGTGTACTTCGTGATAACCATATGAGGATTAGTTCACATGTATTCCTTTCAACAACCTCGGCTGTATTACCGCGTTACATAGTGGTACTTGACAACTTTATTGACAAGAACCACTACGCGTTCAAACAGTTGTTACCATACAGCGCGGTACAGTACTTTGACACTTGAAAGGTTTCCGCCGGTGAGCCTCAGTCAAGGTCGAGATCCTATCCAATTGCACAATTTATCCTTGCTTATCCTCTAGCAGGCTTAGAGGCATGCTAGGGACATGCATCTTCAAGTTACAGAATCTGGCTAAGTACAAATGGGGCCTGAAAAAATTATGTTTTGATGAGCAATCACACTCGGTGTATCATCCAGCTTGGGTTCCGTGTCAGGGCCAGACCGAACTGGTACTAATGATTTTTGAGAGTCAATAATATGTTCGAGATCGATGAGATCCCTGTGTCAACACATGCAAAACATCGATGAATTGCTTCAGCGCTCGGAGGAGCTTATCAAGATTACTAGGAGCGATTGACCTACTAGTATATAAATCAACACCCTCGTTGTTTTGATAGGTATTTCGCGAATTCCCTTTGTTCATTGGCAAGATGTCTTCCATGGAGGCTACGTAGGTGGTCATCTCGTTCCTTGCTTTCATTTTAGGTCTTACCAGAAGTAGCATTGGACCTCTCTTTATAGGATGGATATTCAACCTCTTCTTCCTCGGTATTATTATGGTGCAAGGTTACATATACATGACAACATACCAGAAGTACGTTCATGACATTCTTCCTGCTAGATAAATACTTGATTAAGGATCCTCGACTCCTGCTCAGAGACCGGTTATGGATGAAATTATATGTCAGTTGCTCAGTCATCGTGAATCTCAATTGCAGCTGATAAGACTTTTAGGTCGCAATACTCCTGTTCATCAATATACTTAACACGATTTTTTTTGGGGGTATATCTCTACGGTATCCTCGTCGTGCAATCCGATGACGAGGACTACATGCAAACTCTTGGTCAGCGTAAGTCGGTCACCTAGAATAAGATTGTATCTTTATTGACTATGCTTACGGTAATTCTATCCATCTTCTATAGTATTCGCAACGGGTACGTAGTTAGTATATTAAGTCGCCGCATAACGTTTCTGATCATTGCTTCATGCTCAAAGACCCACTCATGACCGTACGTCCGGTTTATCCGATTCTTAAGCTTGAAATCTGGCTCAATTTTTGCAACACTGGCAGGGCTTGATCGCATCGCATGTCCAGCTGTTCTTCATTTGGAGAATCAAAGTCTTGACGGGTAGTAGCATCATCGCCGGTGCTGTTTTGCTTTCTACAGCCGTTGGTTTTATTGGTGCTATCTTCTCTACCGGTTGGTTGATGACTCCAAGTCGTAATTTTCTGAAACCCGTCAACTTTGAGGTGAATGGCAACTTTCATATCCTCTTTATCTTCAGTTGATAACCCGTGCGCGGTTCAATGTAGGTCTGGCTTATCTTGTGGCTGATAGGAGGGGTCATTTCCGATTTGATGATCACCTTGATTTTAGTTCAGTACTTGTACGTTTTTTGTGTCATCCTTTATCTGCTTTCTTCCGCTCACTTTCGTCCATTTCAGAGTACGATTTTCTCTTCGATGATTCGTATTCTTATAGGAGTGACTTATCGGTGTACAGCGCCGCCATAAAAAGGGTTTCAAAGCGTCTGATGAACTCATTGATCGTATCATTCGTTGTAAATATTGCCTCTTTCTACGTTCTCGTTATATGTACTCACCCCGCTTCTTTCAAGCGACTGTTCAAACAGGGGTGCTTACCTCGGTCGTTGCACTCCTTGATCTCATTCTTTACCTTAGTGATGTAAGTCCAGCACTTTTTAGGTTGCATGCTTGGTTTCTGACCCGATGTATGACCTCGTAGACATCGTCAGCCTTGTACGTCAAGTTTTTTTCTGTCCTTTTTGTACAAGCTTTAGAAAACTAATGACTTATCTTTCTCTACAGACATTTCATCTTCAACGTACCCCTCTGTAAATTATACTCCATGACGTTGATGAGTAGTCTCAATTTGCGTCAAGGATGGGTCTACGGATCTACAGAAGCGGAGGGTCAGATGTGGTCCACGAGCAATGTGAATGCATTCAATCTTTCAACTGTAAGAGCGGCTCAAGTTGTTATTCATGTCGAGCGGGAGATGGATGGGGAAACTCCTGCGGCGGAGTCAGAAAGGGTTTCCGAGTCGGAGACCACGGTCAACCAAAAAGGCTCGGTCGTTTAGGATTTCCTTTCTCTACTTTTGTCGGAAAATATAGATTATTATAACAAACAGACTAATTTATAGCTCTTTCGACCTTCTTTCCACTAATTTGCACTTAATCAAAAGATTTCTAGATCTTTCTTCCTGTCCACTTGTCAAGCGGTAAACTATCCGCATATAGTGTTCCGAGCAGCTCAACCGGATATCTCTCCCCTCCATTATCCGCTTTGTCCACCAATTCTCGTATGAGAGTGACATCTTTCGGCGAGAGAGTAAACTCAGCACCACCTGCGTTCTCGTTGATGTGTTCGACTGTCATGCCCCCCGGAATAGGAATCCCTTTTTTAAATCAAGTTTCATTAGCTGCTCAATCAGAATATGGAGGAGGAACGGGTATACTTACAATGTTCATCCTGAGCAAGAATCCACGCTAGTGTGAGCTGGCTGACAGTAACATCAAGCCTATCCGCGATCGCTTTCATCTGATCGACAAGTACCAGATTCTTGGGGAAATTCTCCTCGGTCCATCTTGGCAGGAACAAACGACAATCACCTTCTGCGAAATCGGCTCTAGATCTATACCTATGTACCTTGTTAACAAATTCGTTCTATATGAGGGCATTTAAAAGGCTTACTTTCCACTGAAAAGGCCCCGACCGAGGGGAGCATATGTGACGATTGCAACTCCTAGCTCTTTTGCAGCTGCAGCCAACCCGTTCTTCTCTATATCGAGAGAAAAGGGACTGAATTCCACTTGAATAGCGACAATCTTTTCTCCAATACCCTTGATCGCTTTCGCACGGCGCAGTGTGTCCACACTACATTCTGAGAGTCCTAAGTAACGAATAATCCCCCTCTCGAGAGGTTCTCGAAGAGCTTCCAACACAATCTCGATGGGAACAGCGGGATCCACACGATGTTGATAGTAAAGATCGATATAATCCGTCTTGAGCATATACAATGAACGATACAACGCAACCTTGACGTAGGCAGGATCTGATTCTGGAATGAAATCGTCTTGAAGGCTTCTGGCGAGATTGCATGCCCCGAATTTGGAGCAAAGGAATATTTCGGATCTTCGGTGAGGATTTTTGAGGTTCCATTTGCCAACCATGGCTTCGGCACTGCCGTATACGTCCGATGTGTCGATCAATGTGTGACCACGAGCGATAGCGGCGTCGATGAGCTCGACGGCTTCCGTTTCTGTTTTTGCTTCACCATACCAGACGCCAATGCCTATAGGTCGTTAAATATTTTTGAGTCGTCTTCAACTTCAATTGAAGACTATTGCTCACCCATCGTCCCAAATCCAATAGCACTAACAGAGGGGCCGTTCCGTCCGAGGGTGCGCATTGGGTATGATTTATGTAAACCGTTTTGCATTCGCTCTACAACAGTGAAATTACAATGTAAAGATTTTTACAACAAATATTCTGGGATGAGATTAGAACTTGCCAGGCTTCACTAAATCTTCCGCGATCAAATCCGAGGCCTTAGAAGGAACTTTAAGTAACGCTGTAGTAGAAATTATGTTGGGACACACCTTTTCTGCTATTGCGTACACTGCTGGTTGGATGGGAGTGCCAAGAGTCATAGGGATAACACCCGCATCTACAACCCGAACGTTATCTAACCCATAAACCTTGAGTCGCTCATCGACAACTCCTGGTCATGAGATCAAATTCAATATTGAATCATTTGTACGATCAATAAGAAGACCCACCTCCCAGACTTCGGGATGCCATTGCTGTAGTACCCATGGGATGAGACATGGACTGCGAGTATTATTCAATGATTTTGTCCATCTACGTGTAGACATGACTTACAACAAGCCTGCTCTTGACAAACTTCGCCCAGTCATCCTTCTCTTTGACTTCAGCCGAAGGCGTATGCAACTCAGTAATTAAACCAGCTGCGGGTTCTGTTTGCACCCATTTACGAACAAACTGCGAGGCGTGAATTTGCACATCAAGATCTTTTTAGAACATTATCGTCAATGAGTTGGTCTACGATAAACAAAACTGGAATACTTACCCCATTTCAATGAGAGAAACTCGGGACTGATAGTAGGCGAAGCTTCAGGGTTTGTGCTTTTAATATGCTGAATTGGCCATTAGTCGTTCAAAGTTTAATACAGTTATCACTTTGAGAACATACCACTGATCCACGAGAGAATCCATGCTAAACAGAGTAAATACAACCCGTAAGCACTAGCTTTGACGTCGGAAAGAGAAAAAAATCACCCCTTGGAAGACAATGATACTGATATACGCTGAATTGGGTTCCATCGAGCTAATCATCCCACCTCGTGGTACCATCGCAGGTGTGACAAGCCCGAGTTTTCCCTCGTCAAGCCATTTCTTAAGTTCGCCGTATTGCGCCTTCTGTAGAGGCGTCAGCGTCATTTCATCTAGAGTCTTCTCGAGGTCTTCGCGCATATTCTGATATGTTTCCGAGGAAATAAGTTCTTGTAAGGGGAAGGCACCAGTGATACGTGGAGTATAAGTGAATGCTCCGGTATGTTTGGTGTCGCTTTGAGTTTCTGTGAATATGATATCGTAAAAATGAGAGAGGTACAACTCACTATAGCTTCTTGTGTTTAGCGAGAAAGTCTTCATCTAATGTTAACGTGTCTGGAAAAAGAATGAATGAGAACTTGTGGAAACTAAAAGCAATAGCGTAGTTCACCTAATGTCTGAACACCATCTCTGACCTTGAAGTCAGAAATGTTGACGGGATGATCCATCAAGTTTTCTCCGACTTCTGGTAGATCGAGAGTGACAGGAACACCAAGCTTCTCGAGTAAAGACTTATTTCCGACCCCAGAAAGCTCCAATATTTGGGGGGACTTTAAGGATCCTAGGCAATGATAAAATTTAAGTAAGGTTAAAAGCTGTTACCAAACTTAAAAAGTCGCGACATACCCGCAGAAAGAATAACTTCCTTCCCGACATTCACGATATATTTCTTTCCGCCCGACACGAATTCAACCCCGACCGCCCTTGGCTTTCCATTCGATTTGTCCCACACAAGGCGACTCACCACAGCGCCCATGAGTACGCATAGGTTCTTCCTCGCCTGCACCTCTGGCGTGTAATATGCACTAGTAGCATAGCTACGTTTGCCTTCCATAGGGTTCACAGAACGAGGAATACCGTCTCGAGGAAGATAATTGATATCGCCATCGTCTGGGTTATCGTTAAGCGGGTATCCGAGGTTGACCATAGCTTCAGTGAGGGGTCTGTCGAGGTCGGAGAGATGGGTGTTGTAGCTGATGTTGATGGGTCCATTTTTTCCATGTACCGAGGCTATTGAGGCGTGATGCTCGGTACTACCTGGAGGAAGTAAAGCGTCCTCTCCAGATGGCGGTGCAGTCCATCGTTCGGAACGAGCAAAGTATGGCATTAGACCTTCCCACGTCCATCCATCACCGTTACCAAAGACTTTTCCCCAAGCATCGTATTCATTTTTTGCAGAGCGTTGCCAAGCATTCGCATGAAGAGCTGAAGATCCTCCAAGAACTTTACCTCTAGAAAATATTAGAACAATGCGAAGTGAGTCTCAAAAACGTCAGAAGAAATTTTAAGTGACGTACCGAAAGTACCAAATCACATTTCCATCCAAAGAAGCCTGGGGTTCACTTTTCATCAACCAGTCGTACTTGGGATTTCCAATAGTAAACGCATTCGGATCACCGGTATAGGTATTGGCACCATAAGGAATGTCGATAGCAGGATCTCCAGAAGGGTTGTAGTGACCAGCATCGATGACACCAACGCGAAGAGGGGGCGAATGTTTACTGTCCGTAAGTCTATTTGCGAGAACGAGTCCTGCTGTCCCTCCCCCAACTATCACGACGTCAAATTGAGATGCTGCGAATGATTCAGGAGTCATAGAGAATTTGCCAGTTCAATCGATATATTGCGTAGCACGGAGACTCTTATACTGTAAGTCATTTTGTTTATAGTTGAAGGCTTGAGGATACTCGGCGCAGTGGTCTGATTTGGATACAAGCTAGAGGATCAGTGTTAGAGTAAGCTACGGTCCGCTGGGCATGAATGGTGAGCGGACCACGAACGGACGTTCAACGTCACGACGCTCCTCCATGGGGTATTTCTTTCTCACGCTGACAATTTGGGTAACTCGACGCTTACCATTGGAGGAACCAGTGCTGAACGCAAGGAATTCAGTTGTATCACCTGCAGCTATGTTTGGAATAGCCACTTAGTAGGGTCAGTTTAGACTAACTAAATTGCTCAGGTCAAAAAAGTATCGATATTTCCCGTTGCAAATGTGGTTATGCGCAGAATACCAAGTAAGGTGGACACTCAAGTACTCAAGATTCGTTGATAAGTGATATTGTCATTTCTACTCTAGTACTAGACAGGGAATTTTTAGTTTTCACTCAAGCCTCCTGATCATGTTTATAGTAATGTTATAAAGATCGTAGTCATTATCATTTCCACAAAAGACATTATACAATTTTAACAAGTGTTAAGGAACTCTTCTATAGTATAACTCGTTTACTTCTATAGTAAAAATCGTTTATTCTGACTCCATTCCATGTGTTTCCTTAGTGGCCGCCAGGATAGCAGATACTTCAGCAAATCGAGGTACCGTCACACAGTCAAAGGGGACAGGTCGGCTAACCAACAGTTGTCAGTGACAATGTACATATGCACGCAGATAATAGGGAAAACGGGAACTCACACAACAAGTCCATGATTCACTTCGTCATTGTCGACTGGCAGCACAGGTTTACCGTTGGCATCCTTGACTGGTAAAATGTGACACGCCCACAAGATACAGGCAATATCGATGAACAACCCATAGTTTGCAACATGTCGCCCTACACAAATACGACGTCCGAATCCAAACGTAAAGTGCGATTCATCTTTAGTGTCGACTACAGCCGGTGCGATTTTACCATTCACGATGTGTCGTTCTGGTTTGAACTCTGTCGCATCAGGGCCGTAGATTTCAGGGTCACGATTAAGAGATAAGACATTCGCAATGACAGTAGTCCCTATAAACAATGGATGAGCTTCAGGATATGTTCGAAGAGATAAGTTGAATACCTTTGGGAATATAGTAACCCTCATACCAATCGTCTTCAATAGAACGATGCGGTAAGCCTACCGGATCTACCGGACGCAAACGTAAAGATTCTTTTACGATGCCCCGGATATAAGCTAAAAAGAGGAGTCATCTATCAAAAAGGATCAAAAAATCAATGCAACGGCAAGACTCACGAAGCTGGTCGTAGTCTGAAAATGTTGGCATTCGAGAACGTCCGACAACAGCGTCAAGCTCTTCGTGGGCTTTCTTCTGTACATCTGGGTTCAGGAGCATGGCATGCATAAACCAAGCAAGTACCGCAGAAGACGTTTCAGCACCGGCGGCACTATGGCAAGTGATAGGTCAGATATTCTGACTGGTAAGTTCTCAAGTCAAAGAGAGAGTTGCTTACTACATTGTACCAGCGAGATAAGCAGCCTCGGCATCATTGAATTCATTCAACTTGTCCTTAATGATGGTGGCACAGAAACTCGGTCGTTCATCCCCAGCAGCCTGCAAATAAAGAAAAGAGATTTTCGATCAGTATGAGAAGCAAGCTTGTATCCAAGCAAACTTACCACACGCTTGCGGACGTCATTGTACAAGCTCTTAAATACAACCTCATCCTTCCTATACCAGTCTTCTGCATACTTCTTCCATGGTGCTAAGGAGGAAGGAAGGTGTTTCATCCATGTAAAGAGCTCGACATAGTGCGCTCCGGGAAATGCGGCTCGAGTCAATCTGGAAACAAAATCATTGATATAAGCAACAGAAGGTTCCTTTTCGTCTTTGATCATTGGTGTGTCGTATGTCAAACTCATGATAGCCGATGCAGCAGCACGTCGGAGGTGATTGTCCCACGAAGAAGCATCTCGAAGCATGGCATCGGCCAGGTAAATGGCTTCATTTTGTTGAACAGGGAAGTAATCTTTGGCAATGCCCTTGTGAAGACCTTCATGAGCGGCACGGCGCATAGCTCGCCACCTGTATAATGAAATTCGGCCACTTAGTAGAGAGATCATGAAATTGTGAAGAATAAAACTCACAAATCATCGTAACGTCTAAATACGACGAGGAGGCTGCGCGTCAGGATTTCAGACGCAACGATGTTTCGTGGTCGGTCAGAGTAGATGGCAGCACGACGGTCAAGGAGATCTGCAGCTGCCTTGTGCGAATTGAGTATGACCATATCTTTCCCGGCGAGGTTGATATATACAATAGGGCCTTGGAGAGAAAAATTGTTAGCAACGCTCCCGTCATATCAACTGATAGTTTCACACACCATACTCTGCTTTCCATTGGGCAAACTCTTTCCATGCCTCTGTCGAGACTTGAAGAAGGTTACCAACAATGGGAAGGCCTCGAGGTCCAGGAGGTAATTTTCCTTTCAGTGCGCGCTGGGAATAAGCAACGAGACGAGTAAAGACAAAGATGCTCAAGAGCACCCAGAGTTTGTTGGTTTCGGTGAGTAGTTCTATGGCTTTCGACATGATTGCTAGGTCGGGGTAGTGTTGAATGTCAGATCCTGGCTGTCCAAAGCGTATATAAGACTTGCAGCTTTGGCAAGGCTGTCTCCAATTGTATGGCCGTATCCGCGTGCGTTCAAATCGTGATACAAATGGAGATATGTCGTGGGATAAAACGCGTGACGCGGTTCATGAACCCGATTGTTGGATCGTTCGGTCTGCTATGTTCTGCGTTGACTCCAAAGCGTTAGATGTTATTCGTTCCTGTACGTTGAGCATGCCAATTACCCTTTCAAGCCAACAGTCTGGCACATGACTTCGTCGGACCGTCATTGCCTTCCGGTTCGCATACAGACCATATCTGATTGACTTAACGAGCCATTTCGTCTTTTACACTGATTGTAGTGATTCGAGCAATCTCCTCCTTCTGCACATCGAATACTCTGACCCAGACATTCATGATCGAAAGCTGCCTCAACACTGACGCTTTTCAACCCGTTGCTGAACAAAGCAGCGGCACCGCCAAGCGGTATCATAATGTGGCCGTATACTGGTTCAGGGAACTCTGTTTCCATCTATCCCAAAATACCATCCACAATCCCAAAAATGGAAGGTTTTGACGATCCCAACTGAGCTGGCTTGATTTCAGGATATAACCAAACATGACGAATATCTATCACTTAAAAAGAGGCCACTCTCCACAAAACATCTTCCACAAAACACCACGCCTACGCCAACATGATCGCAAAAAATCAGAAAGTGGACAGATTCTACATTCCCGACACCCTCGCTAACTGGCCTTGGCCCCGCCACCTGAATCCCGCCTACAAGGAACAGAAGGCCCTGTCATCGGCTTGGCTCAGAAGCTTCAACGCCTTCGACGAGAAATCACAAAAGGCTTTTGATTTGTGCGATTTCAGTAGGTGCTTCTTCACCCTTCGTAGCCTAAAAATACTGAGAATCTATTCCTATAGATTTGCTCGCATCGTTGGCCTTTCCTCTCGCAGATCCCTCTCGTCTTCGATCAGGATGCGATCTAATGAATTGCTTCTTTATTTTCGACGAGTACTCCGATGTGGCTGATCCAGATGTCGTCCGTAAACAGGCCGATATTATTATGGATGCTATTCGTAATCCACACAAACCTCGCCCCAAAGGCGAATTCATCGGTGGAGAAGCCCACAGACAGTACGTGTAACTTGTCTTCTTCAATATCTGTTCATCGCTGAGCTAATTAACAATCGACAGATTTTGGGAACTTGCCAGCAAAGGCGCTACTCCTACGGCCCAACGTCGATTCGTCGATACTTACCAACAGTATGTCGATGCCGTGGTTCAGCAGGCAATCGACAGAGCCAACGATCACATACGAGACGTCGAAGGTTACTTCCGTGTTCGTCGAGATACCATTGGAGCGAAACCATCTTTTACTCTGTTGGAGTTCACTATGGACATTCCTGACGAAGTAATGAACCATCCCATAATCCAGGATCTCACTATCTGGTGCATCGACATGCTCATCATTGGGAATGTGAGTTTTTTCATGGTATATGTTACAAAGTGTCAGTTACTTACTTGTATCGTTCGTAGGACATCTGCTCCTATAACGTCGAGCAGGCTCATGGTGACGATCTCCACAACCTCGTCACTATTGTCATGAACCAATACGATCTGGACCTTCCGGGAGCGATGAAATGGATTGGAGAATTCCATGACGGTATAGCTGAAAAATTCCTCAACACTTACAAGAATCTTCCAGACTGGGGCCCTGTCATTAACCCACAAATTCAGCGATACGTTGACGGACTTGGTAACTGGGTCCGCGGGAACGACTCTTGGAGTTTCGAAAGCTGGAGATACTTCCGTGGCAAGGGACCAGAGATCGAAAAGATAAGATGGGTCGAGTTGATGCCGCGAGAGGAAGCCACGATTACACCCAAGTCAGATCAAACTAACGCAAAGGATCAAACTAGCATCTTGACCCGCAGTGGCTATGGTTCGTCGACCATGGCTCTCATAAAGTTCGCTGTCGGCATGATTCCGGCGTATGGACTCTATATGATTGCGCAGCGATTTGTTTACTGAGCACCGGAATTAGCGGAGTGCTCTCACATGTATGGGATGGAATTTCTTTAATTAAATAACTATGTATACAGTCTTCGACGACAAATGATAATATGTACCCGTGTTATTTCATTGTTTAATTTGTTATATTGTTGTTTCAAGTGACTTAACGTCGAGTCCAAGTTTGAATTCTGCGTCTGTATCATCCTACATACCGTTGTTAAATAAAGAATGATGAGCCTAAGCCTGTGTTCGAAGACGAATAGAGTCCCGACTAAGTGAATGTGGTGACGAGCGGGACGCGTTGATTTTGTCATCAGCTTACCACATCATTCGCGTCATTTTTGTATTGCCACGAACCATCATCCTCGTACCAGGCAGTTCCAATGCCCGTGCCCAATGTTCAACGTCGACGTTTGAACGCTTAATTTCTCCACGATTTATCAGTATCAGTGTACAAGGCTGTTCAAAAATCGGCGTATCCATTGTGCTTTGGAAACTTTCCGGCTAATCGCAATTGAAATCCCGTATCAAGTAGTACATTTCACGGCCGTTTTTCATACAACTATGTTTGGTATCAAGACTCTTCTCCGGTAATGACAAAGTTAAAGAAAGCCCATGATTGTGATATATCAGGCCAACATATAGGAGACCCACCGCGACTTCAAGACACAAACATGTCTACTATCCCAACCTCCCAACTCGGTGTCTTCATCGAAAGCGCTGCACCATCGTATACAGTAAAAGAGCTTGCAGTTGCAAAGCCTGTCTCAGGCCAAGTCCTGATCAAGATCCACGCTGTAGCTGTTAACCCCACGGATTGTGCGTCAACGCAGCTGTGCAGCTTTACCTCTTCTATAGTCTAATTTCTGAACAGGGAAAATTGTCAAGTTTGGGGTTGCCAAGCCTGGATTCGGGATTGGAAATGACTTTGCAGGAGAAGTGGTTGCTCTTGGTGCCGACGTCAAAGGATTTTCAATCGGTGACAGGGTGCACAATCTCATTGAATTGCATTACTCTCTCTTGCTGAACCTTTTTCTTCAGGTAGCAGGTTGGGTACACGGCGGATTTCAGGAAACTCAATTTGCCTTTCAAGAGTATCTCCCAGCGCGATCAGACTTGCTCATGAAGATACCGCCCAATGTCTCTTACGAAGAAGCCGCTACCATTCCGGTCGCTTCAACAACAGCGGCGATCGGTATGAATCGTTTGGTTCAATTCCCTCAACGACCTCCACTTGGCAAAACCATCCTAGTTTCTGGTGGTGCTTGTAAGTACCACATAGCTTTCCAACTCATTCAATAGATTTTCTAATGCACGTCTACGTCTACTTGTTTCACAGCATCCGTTGGAATGTTTGTCATCCAATTCGCCTCCTTGACAGGTATGCGAGTCATCGCTACTGCCTCTCCCAAGAACTTTGACCTCGTCAAATCCTTGGGTGCTTCTGCCGTGATCGACTACCACGCTCCCGACGCTGTTCAACAGATTCTCGACGCTGCCGGACCCGCAGGGGTCGACTATGCCTATGATGCCATTTCTTTCGGTGACTCTGTCAAAATAGCCTCGGAAGTCGTCAAAGCCAAAAAGGAGGGAGCAAGGAGAGTTGCGGTGGTTCTCCCCATTCCTCCAGCGACATTAGACCCGTTGGTGGAATATCATCCAGTGGGGATCCAGACGATATTCAATATTCCATTCCAGTTTTTGGGTGTCAATATTCCTGTGAGCTCGATATTACCTTTTTTTGTTCCGTCATCGGTTACATTTATCCATTGTGTTTAGCCCATACCAGCCGACTATGAGACTGCTCTGATTACTTATCGGACTTTGAACGATTGGTTATCGAAGGAAATTTTCAAAGCAAATCCCGTCATGTTGCGTGAGAATGGTATCAAGGGTATTCCAGAAGGTATCACGGATGTGATGTCCGGAAAGGTGAGTGTTTATCTTGTTATTAACGATTCAACTTTATTAATATTCTTTCGGTAATCAAGGTTTCTGGAAGCAAATTGGTCTTTAAAGTTTGAATTCAGTGGGATCCACGCTTGGTATATCATTTCAATTGAACCAAATGTATAATAAGTACTTGCTATAAGTATCAAAGTAAAGTAGACATTCATAACCATGTGGCATCTTTGCTTCTTTGCTAAATTGGGCCTGAGGGCCTCTTATCAAAATCTTTCAGAGCATTAGACCGTATCTGCAACGGGAAATGTTTAGGCTCCACTCATAAAAATGGAAGTGGGGCTAGTAAAAAATGTCCGTTCAAAGTCAGCCAGACGCGAAAAAAATTGTGACAGTGTCACTTGTCTGTGGCCAGCGACCCAGCCTGCCTTTTTGACCATACACCTGCATACACACTACGCAGCTCACAGTCGTCTTTGAAAATGTACCACAATCTTTTATTAACCAATCTGGTGTCCCAACCACTGCTCCCAAGCCGACAATTTCCTGCTGTTTCCGGTATAGGCCTTCAACGAACACGCTAGGAGGAGACACGGATGATTCGTGAGTGTGACGTGGTGTGTCATCGACGCTTCAGAGATATTGGGGCCAGGTGGAGCCTAGTAGAAAACAGACCATTTTAAACCAACAAAAAACAGCCAAATTTCCCGTTGCAGATACGGTCTATTGTTCACGAGTGAAAATATGTCATTCAAAGACTGAGACGTCCGTCAAGTATGTAATAATGTATCAAAGTATCGAGTGGAGTTCAAGTATTCTGATATCAAAATACTTAAATTTTTGACCTTGTAGAATTTCTTGAAGCTCTTTTTAACACTTAGTTTCTTTTATGCAGTAGAGATCCTGCAGGAGGAACTGTTTTTGACTTGAAGTCATGGTGTTCCTTCGATTTGGCTACCAGTTTTTCTCTGATAGTGATGAAGAAAAGTGGGCCAACGCACGACGCGCGTGGCTATTAACGAGGCCGGTTGTGCCGGCTCGGAAAAAGTCAATGCCTTCCGATCCAAATAGGACCTCACCGGTCACCGACACGGGCTCAAAGTACGATTCCTTAATCGTCAAGTTGAATCGCTAGAAGTGTGGCATGTACTCACACAAGGTCGGGAATGATTCATCATGCATCAATTGTTACCGGGCCTGGGTCGGGAGCTTCTGATCCAGACAGGACTACATCGATGACGAACACCGGTAGATCATAAAAACGGTTCCTTTCATGATCATGTACACTGGCTAACTCAGCCTGCGATGCACGGACTTGCAAAAAGAGAGCTTGGGCGGCGAGGCTCTCCGTGATCAATGACGTCGAGCGGCAATCAGCTCTTTTGTAAGTAGAGATTGTAGGTAGAAATAGAAATAGAAATTACGCAGCTCCGCGACCAGCGGGGAACCTAAGGTTCAGCTGGCAACAGTAGAGTAGATGTATAGTAGATAATACATCGATTTTGTCGATCGTCACATTGTCCGTTCACGAGAGATTGGTAATGAATTCGGATGATTTGTTACTTGTGTCAGACCTATTCATGTAGTCATGTAACAGATCAACTGTAAGTCCCAAAAGCAATGGACTCGCTTTTGAATATCAATATCATAGCGATGTTATGGAGTGTCTTCCGCGCACAGGACCGCATGTCCTGTGCGCAGCACGAGCCCCGGTTGTGGCGCTGTGATAAGTTATCTGGTCCTAATCCCGGCGGTATTCCAATTATAGATTAGTGCTACTGTAACCTCAACATGCGCGCACATCCAGACATGTATATCTAACCCTTGGGTCTAGGACTTTGTAGTTGACCCAGTAGGTTTTACGGATAAACATGCGAGTGTCGTCGGAACCTTTCCGAACTAAAAATGATGGGAGGAGGAGGAATCTATTAACCGGACTTCTCATGAGAGACCGACATTGATTGAATTAACCCCAGTTGTTGACATCTCCAGTTCCTACGGCCACTTTACATTGTAGCTCATCAATGCATCGCGGCCGTGAGCAACGCCAATGGGCGTAACTCATTCTCGCCCCAGTGTAGCCCAGTGATATGCACATATTTTTCGTGAGACGAAATAACTTGACAAACCATGCCTCCATCTATCTACACTGTAACTTTACTCCTTGGAATCGTGTGCGCCGTCTTGTGGACTCAGCCAGCGATTCTCTCGAAACAAAGAATATTCGTTGACGACTCTAATGTCATTACCGACTCCGCTTGCAAAGTGATCTCATCAGTGATCTCAAGTGAAGCATCGGTACATTATCCAGGTGAGCCTCATTGTGTCTTGGAAACCTACTAGGGCAAGCTGCTAAACTCCTCCCAAGGATCTCCCGAATACAGAACTGATATACATCACTGGTCAGGCTCTGCAATCGAAGAGTCTCGATGTTCGATTCAGCCTGCAGACGCTAATGATCTCGGAAGGATTGTAAGTCAAGTTTGGTGGAATTCCTTTCATTTACAGATGAAACTCACACTTATCGAAAGCTACAAATCCTTGGGTGGACAAGGACACCTTTTGCTGTGAGTTTTCCTGAGATAAAATTATAGACGCCATTGTCATTCTCAACTTTGCAGATTACTGGTGGAGGTCACTCCCTGAATCCCGGCTTTTCGTCTACAACCGGAATTCATATCGCCATGTCTCAGTTCAACAAATTACAGCACAATGAGGAGGAAGGAACAATTGATATTGGAGCAGGCCTACGATGGGACGACGTGTATGGTTTGCTTAACCCAAAAGGCTACACTGTCGTTGGTGGTCGTGTCAACGGGGTTGGTGTAGCAGGATTCATTCTTGGTGGAGGTATAGTGTTCTGGTGATTCACTGTTTCTGTTACGACATTAATCAATTCATAGGACTTTCGTGGATCACAAACGAACGCGGCCTGACGATCGACACTCTTGTTTCTTGTGAAGTTGTTCTCCCGAACGGGACAGTTGTAAATGCATCGGCCGATGTAAATCCAGATTTATTTTTCGGGCTCAAAGTGAGTGAATTGATTTGAGCACTGCAAAATTAACTCACGCTAAGTTTAATTATTGAACAGGGAGGTTTCAATAATTTTGTGAGTTAGCTCTATTCCCGCCTCAATTCATCTAGTTTTCCTATTCACTCATCGAATGAATAGGGAATCGTGACCAGGTTTACTCTACAAGTCTTTCCACAAAGTGATATTTGGGTAAATATTCTTTTCAAAACCTCTGCCACGTCTACCGTCACAATTATTGAAATCTTCTTCCGTTTCTTTCTATAAGGGAGGCGCAGTTATCGTTCCCGAATCCCGCATCGAACAAGCCAACCAAGCCATCGTCAACTTCGTTGACACTGTTCGTGACCCCAAAGCCACTATGAACATCATTTTTGAATATGCAGAAGGATCTGTAAGTAGCTATCGACTGATCCCACTACCAAAAGCTTCAAGAACTTATTCAACACTCTTCATTTCTAGATGAACGCGATCGTCATCGTATTTTATAATGCACCCGAGCCACCAGCAGGGATGTTTGACGAGGTTCTTCATCTGGAAGGAGGAGTCGTGCAAGTCTCTAGTATGCCTTTTCTATCTTTATTGGCCGCAGGACAACCGAGAAATACACCCAGACGGTATGAATCAAGTCGTGTTCTCGTGAATTTTGACAAAGACTTAAGACTGATTGACGATCAAAAAACCCTCAGAATCCAAGATGTGGCACCTGTACAATCATACTCTGTCTCTCTCCTGAACAAAGTTGCCAATGAAACCAAGGTAAAGCCAAAACATCATATCTCTTATTGAAACTATGCAAGACTGACAAAGAAATTCTCCGATTCAAAAGTATTGGGGAAGCTATCTAGAAAAGCATCATTCAGGACACTTCTTTGATTATGTCGTGGAAGTCTTCTTACCCGATTACTTCAACCACGGGTCTTCTTCAAGTTCTGCCTGGCCCGCAGACCGCGGCACGGTTCACTTTCCTATTAATATCGCGTTCGCTTGGCACGATCAAGCACACGACAAAGCCATTTACGATGCCCTCGCGCAGACTGTCAACAAACTTAAAACGGACGCAGAGGAAGAGGGTCAAGAGGTGGAGAACGCTTCTCTTTATCCAAATATTGTCGTGGCTGGGAAACCACTGGAAAAGCTTTATGGAAGTAAGTTGCAGAGGTTGAGGGAGATCAGAGACGTGTATGATCCAACGAGAGTCATGGATATGGCTGGAGGATGGCATTTCTAGAAGTTTCTTATTCCTAGTAACACTTTGATGAACTTGATACTAAAGGCGCTTACTATATATATCGAGATACACTAAATATAGAATTATGAGTAAAGAAAAAGGTCTGGAGCACTAGTACTAAGACTTTGCATCGTCAATTAAGGAATAATGTGAGCTTGGCGGGAGAAACGGGTATACGAGAGCGCAAGACAATGGAACGGGGTCGGGCGGGAGAGAGCTATCTCCGTCTCACATTCGGAGTCGCCACCCGCGTAGTGCACGAGATTCCAGATCTGATTCTGACGCCCAAAGAGCGCCAACTCCAACTCTCTTGAAACGAATCGTTTCAAGATGTAAGGACGGTATTTACAGGTTTCCAGATAAACGAGAAAATTTGCGAAAGAAGCCGCTACTAGAGAGGATCGATGATCTCCCATATCTCGACCCCCGCAGTAATTTCTCAGGAATTTAGATGTGACATGGACGGTCCTTTCCCCTTTCGAAAGAAAGACAATACGGAACTGGCGAATACACCTTGCATCTTCTGGGGAAATGAGTTCTCCTTTCAACTAATAGCATACATATTCTTCTGAGACGATAGATACCGACTCTAGCCATGAAGTGCTCTGATGCATGGAGACGATAACACTCTTCAAACGTGGAAACAATATAAATGCATGTCCCGTTTAGAAAACGACCACCGACACCTTCCCCAATCTGATCTGTTTCGCATCTTTTCCCAACTATCGTCCTTTTTTTTGCAAACTGTTGTAATGATACCCATCGCCGCGATTTTGCCATTTCGCTTTAGTCTGTAAAAGAGACCTTCTAAAACCGACGGGGTTTCCCGCCCTGTGTCCCCTCTACTTGCCCATCCTCATAAAATAGAGGACGGTCCGAGTGGTCCTGACGGAGGTGATTTTTAGGGGATGGACTAGAAAACCTTTCCCTAGCGTCCCTCGCTGTTCCTTGTCATCAATTGGTAGCAAAAATTCAACATCGTATTTCAAAAATTAACTTATGATTGATCAATGATCAACTTCTGCTCTACAGTGGATCAAAGGACTGATATAGTCACTCTGGATAATTTAGTCATTCTTATTGAAAGTGTCGGCAACTAGTCTGTTCTTCAATCCACATATACAAGAGTATAAGGTTTGAAATCATTCACGCCTTCACTCTGAAAAAGGATAGGTTGCTGATTGACTGGGATATTTATTCATGATGGGCAAAGCATCTAAGATCTTAAACACTTGACCGGCCATTTGCTATATTGTGCAGAAGCTGATCGTTTTTGCCCAACGTTCTTTGTGACAACTTTGTGATGAGCTGGTAGGATATACGCATGAATTGTATGTCTCAAAGATGTTGAAGGGATGAAATCACCAAAGGACACAAAGCTGACTAAAACGGCCGCTAAGCATGGAGATGGGGACGATATGTGGATCGGTGACGCGTACCACCGGTCCAATACAGCATGGATACGAATCGCCTTTCATACATTGTCCCGAACACCGAAGCATCGTGGATTATCACTGTTTTGCAGGGATTGATGCTGGCGCAGTCAACCCGAGAAATCTAGAAGTGTGGTTTGGGTGGAGGCTAAAATTAAAATGTTTGCCTTGATGAGGCAGGGAGCCCTCAATATCAACAAAAATAGCATCCAACTGCCCCTGTATTTGAACAAAAATATCTTCTTTTCGCCAAATGCACGTCTTCGTCCTGTCAAGACATAAAAATAGGTTACCTCTGTCACACCTGTAACATTTGTGACAGTTTGATCTGCACCGTTACTTTCTCACAGGCGACAGTTGACGACTGCCATCATCTCATGATCAACGAAGTTCCCTGTTCAAATGCAAAGATTCTCTCCAATTTTACCTATGTAACACTTTTCCCCCTCAGCGCCTGGAAATTCACAGTCGTTTCACTCCACGGGATTAAATTGCTATAATATTGATTGACTTCAGAACATCCCACCTGACACGGCGGCAACAAGTCTCAACTGACAACAACAAAACGGCCGCTTTTTCATGCCTGACGTACGAGTTGTGTTCACCGACTATGTTAAAGACCCATGGCTGTGAAACGGAACAAACCGTATAAATCGTAATTCTGAGCGGTTATCATCCTCCTTACCGTCTCGAGATCTGCTCGACTTCCAGGATGCAGTCACTCTTTCTGAACAGTCTTGTCGTTGCTCTTCTTTGTCAAATCACTCACGGGAAGGTCACTCCCGAGTCTTTCGCCTCTACCAATTTCGACATTATCATCGTCGGTGGTGGTACAGCAGGTTTAACTTTGGCCAACAGGCTCTCGGCGACATCTGCCAAAGTCGGCGTCATTGATGCAGGACACTATAATACCTCAGGAGATCCTTTATTGGACGTCCCCTTCAATCCAGGTGCCTTCATTGGTGACCCGACCCAAACATTCATTGGAAATCCCGCTTATGACTGGGGCTTCGCTAGTGTACCCCAGTCGAACTTAGACGGAAGAGTCATTCCTTATCCTCGGTACGTTACTTTTCTTATATGTTCTTGTTACAAAACTCATACAAATCACAGGGGTAAAGTCCTTGGAGGTTCTTCTGCCATCAATAATTTGGCGTGGCAGCGAGGTGCTGAAAAGGAGTACGACAACTGGGGTACTCTTATCAACAGTGACGAGTGGAACTTCAACACACTTTTACCTTATTTCAAGAAAGCCGAGAATTGGACGGCTCCGACCAACATGCTCATCGATAACCTTCAGCCCAGTCCCGAATTAGTTGCCGCCCAAGGTACATCTGGACATGTTCAAACCCGCTATAACACCTTCCGGGCAGACGTGGATGTCGCCTTTGCCGAAGCTTTCGAAAACTTGGGCTTCCCTTTGACACCAGATCCGGATAGTGGCAATCCTATGTTTATTCCTCAAGCTGGTATCGCAGACTCCGTTGACATTCAGACCGGCAAACGTAGCTACGCGGCTCCTGCTTACTACGGTCCAGATGTTCGTGCTAGAGATAACCTTGTGGTGCTCGAAGGCGCTGTTGTCAGCCGAATCCTTTGGGACCCGACAACTCTCAATTCGGACGCAGTGAAGGCCAACGCAGTTGAATACATTGTTGATGGTACCACTTTCAGCGCGAACGTAACTGGAGAGGTTCTTGTCTCTGCTGGTGAGTTTTCTAGTATGTCTTCTATCGATATCGAAGCGCTGATCTATTTATCTGCTCGCAGGTACACTAAAGTCTCCTCAAGTACTTGAACTTTCTGGTGTCGGAAACCCCGATATTCTGAAAGCAGCTGGTATTGACGTTACTCTCAATCACACCGGGGTCGGCGAAAATATGATGGATCATCTTTTGCTGGTCACTGACTTCGTTGTCAAAGATGGGGTACTCACTCTTGGTACGTAATATAAATTCAACTACACGGCCTCCGACTCAATCGCTTATAGATTGGCTCACCACCAACGAAACATTCTTGGCCGAGCAACAGGCGTTATTGTAAGTTTTTGTGAACCTCTGGTTATTTTAACAATAACAAGTGTCCCTCTAGTGCAAATGAGGGTCAAGGCGCCTTCACCTATGCTTCACGAGTTACCGGCTCCCTGACTATGCAAGGGTTTGCTAACAGTACTGCGGAGGATCTTGGACCTTTGCTTGACGGCCTTCAAAACGACTTGGATTCGAGAAACCTCACAGCTCTCCACTCGGCACAGTACGACCTACTCAAGAACATGCTCGACTCTGGTAATATTGGATTTGCTACTCCCATTGCCCTCCCTCGTGGCGGTGCTACTGGCGTAGTTGAACCCAACACCAACTATGTGACACTAGCACTCTTTTATATGCATGAGTTCTCTCGTGGCAATATCGTAAGTTAAATTACTTATGTTATCATCAATCAACCCAAACTCAATAATTGACATTCTCTTCAGCATATCAACTCGTCTGATCCAAACGCCGCACCTCTTATTGACCCGAACTTTGGGGACTTCAAGTGGGATCTCCAAGCGGCAAGGGTTGGCACTCAGTGGCTCCGCAAATGGGCTCAGACTGAACCCATTTCCGACATGATTTCTGAACTTCATGTTCCCCCTGCCAACGTTACGAGCGATGAGGATTGGGATGCATTCGTCAAAAGCGCCGTCGGGGTAAGTTTCATCAATGTTTCCTGGAAAGTGTTCAAATTCTCATGAAATAACAGACTATATCACATCCTATTGGAACCGTAATCATGGCTACCCGTGAACTTGGAGGCGTAGTTGATGACCGTCTAAAAGTTTACGGTACTGATAACGTCCGTGTTATTGATGCATCTGTCTTCCCTCTTACAGTCGGCGCCCCTATTCAACAATCTGTATATGCTGTTGCCGAAAAAGCATCCGACATGATCATTGCGGACTTAAATCTTTCCTGATTGAATTAAACTTTTGTTTGCAATGCAACTGACTTTACTGTATTCAACAATTACTCATAGTCCATTCTTTGCACCTATACTTATTTTCCACTTCTTATTTCATTGACTGCTATCTATTTCTTTCAATAATATATAGATTATTTGTTTATTGGGGCTCCATCCTAGATCCTCGAACAGGAAGTTCTACTGAGAAGTACTATGGCGAACCAGAGAAATGAAGATCCAGAATTACTTAATGTTTGTCGAGTCTTAAGCTTCCCCTGCGTCTCGATTGTGAACCGAACCAGTGTGGACTGCCAAGGGGTCCAGATTGAGACTAGAGATTAGTAGGTAGGCTTGGCCAACAAGCTAGCTAACTTTTTTCGGGTACGATTGATCAACGGACTCGCCACTTGCTGGAAGCTGAGCGCTGAGCAGCCGGCACGTCATACATTTCCACAGCTTCCAAGTCGCTCCCAACCACAAATAATATAGACACAGTCACGGTAGCAACAAGAGCAATCTGCACAAGATTTCTTTGGATCTGAACTCGTACCAGAATTTGTCTTCCAGGGACAATCATGAAACTCTTTCATTCAGGCTGTTTTTAGCAGCATATTGTTTACTGAAGTCAGTTGGAAGTCAGATTCAAACTGTTTTTGCCACCATTTTCGGACCCCTGTTAAAGAAACCTTATTTCTATACATGTTTGCGTCATCAGACAAATTCATTCAGCCACTGAGATAATACTTTTTTCTGAGTGGAATTACTCAGGTATCGAAATAATGGACCCCTGTCAAGGAAACTTATTTCTATATATATTTTTGGGACATCAGACAAAGTCATTCAGCCACTGAGATACCTTTTTCTGAGTGGAATTACTCAGGTATCGAAATAACTGCGTGAGGCAATCCTCCTAGCATTGAAATGTTTTTTTGGTCCTAGAAAATAACTGCTTTGCAGTCAGTGTTGCTGTACATTTACTAGTATAATGCTGGAGATTGTAAGAAATAAACTAGATATATTGGTTGTATCCGTGCAGCTCGCTTTTCTCACTCCACTGAACTTGTTCAAGTAGGCCGAGGCAAGCATACTTGATACAAATTTTCACCTTGTTACCACTGCACACGAGTGTATCTGCGCAAACACTCTCTAATATTCTATTGGTGTCTAAGTAAAAACCTAGCATATGACTCCACAGATCTGACAACTCGCCGTTTTGTTTCAGAGTTTAATATGAGGGAGTGGATGTGCACATCAATGATTTGTTTCCATTTGACAGTGGTATGTATCCTGGGCGCCCGAATTTGAAATACATAGCCCTCTTATGTAATAATGACGTAGCTCCTTGATCCATGCCAAAGATTGTCTTTCCTGGTAATGATATAGTGTAAAATGGAAACGTGAGGCAAAGGGATGTTTGGATGGCATTCACTTTCGTTGTCTCATTGACTGGTAGGACTGTCCATGCTACTCCTTTAGGGGTTAAGGGTCTTGTCGTTGGTTGACCCAAAAAAAGTATCTTTCAATCTTTTGGCGTGGTTTCAAATAAAATTGTAGAAAGTCACGTGTAATATTGGTAACCACACCAAAGCACCAAAGAGGTCGTTTAATTCCAGGGGGCCTCCATTGTCCAAGCCGCGGCGCTTCATAACTCGAAAATGTAAAGAAAATTTTGGATGGTCGTGCATCACAACGTTTCCGGTCCCGGGCCTTAGCTGCACTCATTCAAATCGTATAGATCTGCCAGGCGAGAGTCGGCCCTACTGGTAACAATACTACTTAGTAATAGTAACAGCACAAAAAGTATCTCGCAGCTTGAACTTTCTCGGCTTTGTTAAAGCATGCTGAGCATTAGAATTTAGGCTACAGGTTTACCGGAGGTCTCGTTCTTACAGTTTTACTATTTAGCCCGAGTCCGTTTTCGATGTGGTTGTGTTTGAACCGGAAGGCTTTGACTTCGTAATAGTTGATGATCCTTGCCACGCTTGCGGTCGGCCCACATTCCTTCATGAGAATAAGTGATATTCAAAAGCTTGGAATAACACCATTAGATACTTAAATAAAAGTCTCTAGGGCATGGCACCGTCACCGTACATTGACGGTATATGGGTACCGTATATACGGGACCGTCTAGAGTTCAGCCCCTCCTCGAGACGGTACGGGTTAACCCGTATTACACCGTTTAAGTCTCATTGAATTTCTAGATCACTTCTCATCATAAAATCAAGTTAGTACTTAATAGAGGTACTTACTCGTAATACACGCATTCTAGATCATTGACATCAAGACTTCCCATGGGTTTTCTGGACTCAAACCTTGTTAGACAGCTTGTAAGGAGTCTCCAGATGCCAAGGATAAAGCCCATCGGCCCCCGAACCTTAGTATTGACCTCTTTCTATTAAAGTAAACCCACTCCCTCTTTTCCAGACTCAATTTGCCGACTTTTAACTCTATGTGTCCTTGCTGACATCTTGCGGGGTCCAACGTGCAGCTCCCTTTAGATCAACTTTCGGTTCAACAAGGTTCAGCAGCACTCTTGACCCAAACAAACTTAGAATCCTGAATTCACTTTAATAAAGTTCACCGGCTATGTCCTCATAGGTGCTCAGAAGTATCGGAGTTGCGCCAAGTACGAGCGCGGATATGGGCAGTGTCTAGATTTCAATTCTATCCGAGAGAAGTCACAGCAATCAACAGAAGAGTTTCCGATCTGATGTTTTACTTTGTCGAAGCAGAAACAACATCTCGTTGTTGCTCATACCTAATTAGCACTACTGAGGCTAATTAAATGAATGTCTCCCCGGAAAGATGCGCATGGCAGAAAGAGGATTCCAGTATTCTCGACATGTCCTTCCCAAGATGTGACACCTTTCTTCTTTTGTAAGAAATACAATTCAGAAGTAGTACCTCTGGGGACTATGCCGGTAGTGACGAAACCCTCATTTTAAACACATCTTTCCAAGGCAATCAGATGTCCATGTCAACCTCAACAGCATAAAATTGTGTTTCTTTTTGCGATAACGTCTATTTGGAGTAAATCAATCATACTCCTCGAGCCGTAGTAAACATTGGCCACGGTTTTCATACCAGATCTGAAATTATCCGGTCTGCTGAATTTGGAAGATAATATAAGCTCCTAAATCCACGGGGATTCTATTATATTTACTCGGGGCAGGGCTATTTCTACTAAATTCAAATGAGCCTCTATCTTTACACTGTGTATTTGTTAGGCATTCACTTGATAACAATAGAATCAACCCACCAGTTATGCGCTCATACACGATCTTTTATCACTGGTGTGCGTGTTATAGTTGTTTCTACGGAGCCGTTGGGACGAACAACACTGGAATCGAAGGTATATCCGCATTTATCCATCCGCCCTCTGGGCAGAAAAATTCAACTACATAAAAGGGTCAGATACAGATACGTTTTCGCGTTAGACTACCTCCTCAGTTCTCTGCGAATAACTCTATCACAAAATGTTGACAGTGGCGGCCACCTCAGGACTCTCCATCATGATTCGCTCAAAGGACCCGCATTTTTCATTAAACGACATAATGTTCATCACTGAGTACCAAGAGCAGGACCTCTATCAAACCACTCACTGTACGTGCTTTTCATTCAGTTCACTGCCCGACCTTGTTTCTCAACCCACCAACTTATTTTACTAGCATTGAACGTATCTATTTCCAAGGAAAGAGACATCGGTGGTCAATTTATCAGGATTTCGTTCAGCAATTCGTCACACCCAACATCGAGGACCCTCGGTCACGTTAACGGTCTCCAGCATTCGGATTATTCAAGTCCTGTGCAATCCTTTCAGGGATTTCAAGGCAGTAATGGGGAGCCGTCTGTCTATTCGAGTTACTTGAGCTCGCCGTCACCAGGAAGCACATCCTCCCAAAGCCAGACGATCGTCGGTCATGACGACGCTGCTAGTGCTTTTAGACAGCCAGACTCTAACGCCGCTTTTACCATGACCGATAATCCGACGGAGATTTACAGTGATTCTTTGGATCTAAACTTAATTCATGACATCAATACCATGCAGACCCACTTTACCACACCTGCCTTCCCACTTGCGCCCCCATCTCATACCGAAGTTTTTGGGTTCTCCGATATCAATGGAGAAGTTCTGATGAATTACCCCATCGCTACCCATTCGATCCAGTTCCCCGACTCAGACAATCTCAATAGCGCCACTTGCGCACTGGCCTCTCCAGCGCCGTCGAGTCAATACTCCGAACCAATGACAGATGCTCCCGTAGATTGTACGTCCAATTTAAATTGGTTTTTCACGTTGCTTTCAATCTCACCATTTTTACGCTGTTACAGCTATTTCGTACAAGGATTCTTTGATCGACACCATCACTGATCTTAGTCTCACAAGTAATTCATCCACTTCCGTGCAGGATCCACCTTCCGACGATCTCACCTCTAACGATGACAACACTTTCCCTGAACAACAGCCACAGTTATCTATCGATCCCAAACGAACATTGAAATGTCGTTTTGCCGGATGCACGAAACGCTTTGCTCGAAAGTATCATAGACAAGTTCATGAGAACTCTCATAAGGTAAGGGGATTTCACCATCCTACCATCATTCATTGAATTTTCCCTCAAACTGACGCCGTTTTCCCGCCCCCAGCCGAAACTTCGCGTTCCTCTAACCTGTCGCCACCCGAATTGTACTGCGCAGTTTGGACGGCCTCACGATCGTATGCGACACGAAGTTGCGAAACATGGTATTCGGCCACAGCATATCTGCGAGGATTGTGGAAAGTTCTTTGCATCGCAAGCAAAGTTGAACGTGCACAAATGTGATCACCTGCCAACACAACGGCATAGATATAATGGGTCAAAGTCTGGTCGAAGTATATACTAATAGCTACATATCTATCTATCATCTATGTAATAATCATTGTAATCTGGATATTGATGCGCTTACTACCGTATAATACGTTTAAGTGTATCCGTGAACGTAGAGTTGGATTAAAATCTGGTCGAAGTATATGCTAATAGCTACATATCTATCTATCATCTATGTAATGTAATAATTATCGTAATCTGATTATTGATGCGCTTACTACCGTATAATACGTTTAGTTTATCCGTGAACGTAGAGTGGCTGACACTTTTGATTTTCCCCCGCAATGTGCGCCATTCAATTTGTTCTTACAATAGTACGGATGAACCTCTTTATGGTTTTACCTGAATGCAAGTCTTGCAGCTACTCGGGTATCTTACCTACATATCTAATTACAAACGCTTTTGATTGGCCAGGCTGGTATAAATCTGGTGATAACGAGGGAAAAGATTCCGGCACACTAGCAGTTTATCGAAACCTATCTTCCCCGTAATTACTAAGTAGACGCTGCGCTGTTAACTAAGTACTTATTCCCACTCTCGGTTTGTCAGATCCAAAGTAGAATCGGTCTAAGATGTGAAATATCACATCGGAAAAGTTTCAAGATTGTAACCCAACAAGTTGTCTCTGCGCACTTGAACCTTTCTTACCATTCAACGGTGTGAACCGTTTACAAGGGTGGAACCAGCTGTGACACAATTCTGGATGTAGATGAGTATCCTTGTAATGAAGGCTGCAGTGCTTTTGGCCCCACACGTGTATACCTATGAACAGTTTTGCTACGATGTCCTGTATCATTTACTGTCAGATCAGACAGCTGAGAGTTCCCGCTCTCGGTTTGTCGGATCCAAAGTAGAATCGGTCTAAGATGTGAAATATCACATCGGAAAAGTTTCAAGATTGTAACCCAACAAGTTGTCTCTGCGCACTTGAACCTTTCCTACCATTCAACGGTGTGAACCGTTTACAAGGGTGGAGCCAGCTGTGACGCAATTCTGGATGTAGATGATTATCCTTTTAATAAAGGGCTGCAGTGCTTTTGGCCCCACACGTGTACACCGATGAACAGTTTTGCTACGATGTCCCGTATCATTTACTGTCAGATCAGACTCTAGCTGAGAGTTTGACCTCCATCTTCCCGTAGTGGAGTCGATTAGGGACTCCAAACTAAACGCCGCAAATCGGTGATAGTTACTGACATCTGAATTTACTAGTTGCCGCTGATAGTGATGTCGTTATGACTTGAACTTTTGAAATAAACGCTGAAGCACTCAAAAGACCCGTACATTGGACCATTGAAACTGCCAACATTCCCCATGCACATACTTATGTAGACGATGCTGTGTCTCCGAACAAGAGGGAACAAAATCTAATGTTAGATCTAATGCCTAATGGGACTCAGTCATTTTTTTTTCAAGGCTAAAAAAGAAATATAGGGAATCAGATACGTAAGACCGAAATTTAGTTGACGCAAAATCATCGGGTAAAGGAGCAAGAGGTGCTTATCGCTGGATAGGATAGGATAGATGGACCTTGGCAAGTACAGTCGGGAGGCGCATGACGTCAATCTATATAGCAAGTGAAAGTTGGCGGGAGGATTGCAACTACAGTCAACAGAACTATACCAGCTGCGCCCGGCCCCATCGTTCTCCGAAAGAGCTGCCGCCACCAACACGTTTCATCAGCGATGTCTGCCAAGAAGTGAATCATAAATAGATTTTTGCCCAGGACGGAAACCCCTTCAATGACCGGCGGTCCAACTGCCGCCATAACCGCGGCCGACACACGAACGTTAACCTGTATCAATGTCATTGACCTGAAAATACATTCGAACCCCGCTACAATTTGCAATTTACAAAAGGATGCTATCCGTTTCTATTTATCGCTCTTGTTTGATGGACCGTCGACATCATCTGTACACCTCTTCAGGAACTTGACAACGATTCTCCTTTCAGAACCTCTAGCCACCAGTCTGTTCAAATTTTTGTAATTAGCGCGCGCTTCCGTTAGACCTTGACGCCCAAAAGTTCACACAAAGTAGTCAAACCTTAGCTTCAGAACCCCTTCTTAGCCCGAAGCTTTTCCTGGAGTTTGGCCTGTACACAGAAAAGATACATACAGTCAGTTACCGGAGCAAGAAAGTAGCAGCAAGGACTTACATTAACGGCATCCATATAAACATCCGTGATGACCCAATGCTCCCTCTTCATATCCTTCCCATGAATCGCTAACGCCAAATCCTTGGTCATAATATGATCCTCATCAATCACCTCAACGCAAGCCCTCTCCAACTCATCGCACCACTCTCCCAACCTCTCGTTCTTATCCAACTTGGCCCTGTGCTTCAACCCCCTAGTCCAAGCAAAGATACTCGCGACAGGGTTCGTCGACGTCTCGTTGCCCTTTTGGTATTCCCTATAGTGTCGAGTGACGGTTCCGTGAGCGGCCTCGGATTCGAGAGTGAGACCATCTGGTGTGATAAGTTCGGAAGTCATCATTCCCAAGGAACCGAAGCCCTGAGCGAGGATGTCCGATTGGACGTCTCCGTCGTAGTTCTTGCAGGCCCATACGAACCCACCGGAGGATTTGAGAGCTTGAGCAACCATGTCGTCGATGAGACGGTGCTCGTAGTAGATTCCGAGGGATTCGAAGGAGGACTTGTATTCCCTGGTACGACAAAAGCGAAAAAATAAAAGAGGGACGGTTCAGGGAGAAAGGTTTGGAGACGTGGCTAAGACAAGAACGCACTTCTCGTAAATTTCCTGGAAGATATCTTTAAACCTTCCGTCGTACTTCTTCATAATGGTGTTCTTTGTAGACATGAATAAGTTCATCTTTTTGGAAAGAGCCATTTTGAAGGAGGAGTGAGCGAAGCCGGTTATAGACTAGGTAAGGGCATCAGTAAGCAAAGGCCAGGAGTAAGCAAAGGCCAGGTTCCGAGCCTGAAAGCAAAAAAAAAGTATATGGACTGGACATTACCTCGTCAGTATTGTACATGCTCATGGCAACACCTGGTCCTTGGAAGTCATATACATTTAGTGTTGTGGGTTTAGATCCATCTTCCGGGGTGTAGACCAGCTGGAGTTTTCCAGGGCCTGGTGCGACAAAGTCGGTGGAACGGTACTAGATAAAGTTAACATTTAGCGTCAGAACAACACCCCCGGAAACGCGATGATAGAAGAAAGCGTAAAAACAGACCTGGTCACCGAACGCATGACGTCCAATAACGATAGGCTTAACCCATCCGGGCACCGGTCTAGGAATGGACTTGAGGATGATGGGTTCTCGGAAGACGGTCCCTCCAATGATGTTACGAATCTGCATATATAGGGTCAAAAAAGAAGGGACTTTTTTAGAGGAAATTAGAGAAGACGAAGGGTTGAAAAGACGCACGGTTCCGTTTGGACTCTTCCACATCTGCTTCAACTTGAACTCTTCGACTCTCGCCTCATCCGGTGTTATTGTAGCACATTTGATGCCGACACCGTATTTCTGGATAGCACGAGCAGACTCGACAGTAACTTCGTCATTGGTCTAAAATGCGGCGTAAAGTGAGCGGTTGATGAGGAGAAAAGGAGTAGGCAACACTGGTAACCTCGTCACGATATTCTAAGCCAAGGTCGAAATATTTGATGTCGAGCTGTAGGTAAGGAAGAACCAGCTAGAACGAGAAGAGGAGGTAATTAATCAAGGCAGAAGAACAGGTCCAAGCTTGTAGGGGCAACGTACTTCTTCCCGGATTTTCTTCCAAATAATTCTCGTCATTTCATCTCCATCCAGTTCGACGACAGGGTTGGCCACGACGATCTTCTTGAACTCGCTCTCTACCGTTCAGATGAGTCTCTGGTCGTTTTTTTTTCGCATTTTAACAAGCTCAAGAAAAGACACTGACGCATTCTCACAGAAGAGCTAAAGGACCTCGAGTTGCGCAAATGGCCGGACAAGAGGCCGAGTCGTGTGGTCGTTGTCCTCATCATCTTGGGGTTAGTATTGTGGGTTTAGAAACTGTGATAATTAGGTGGTGGACGGGTGACCGACGGAGGGCCGTTAGATAGGGATGTGGATAGGGATGTGAGGAATATAGCGAGGCTGGGATCAACCAGGGGGTATGGTGACGGTCGCTCCTTAAATAGACAACAACCACCGAAGCGAAGGTCACCAGACTAGGACATCCATGCGGTACTCTCGTTCAACGTCCAGCAACGACTCTCGGGATTGGGCCAACGAGGCCATTGGAAGTCGTTCATTCTTGAAGCAGAATATACTAAGTACGACTTGTCGTTCTATATATACAGGACTAACTAACCAGGGTCACCTACCCTGTTTACCGGTCTTGCTCCAACGCTAATCCGACCCTCTCTGCGTATTAGCACAACCTTGCCGACTATTGCGTCCTTGTTGGCTAGTACTCGACTTGAGCTTGAACCTTTGAAACTTCCAAAACGCCTCTGTACCTCAAGCACTAAAGTACTAAGCTCGAGCTTCAACGGCTTGGAATGCGCAAGCTCCTTTTGATCTCCTACAATATTCGGTCCGTTACAACCCACTCCAAATCATCGATTTGGACACGTAGCAAGCAGCAAATATTCACAGCTCACATCCTCTGTCGTTTCTCACTGTCTCCCAATGTCAAAAAAAATGCCCAACTTACCAAACTCTCCAACATACATCTTCGCACACTTCATACCTACAAAGCCTTCGGACCAAAAATCCAGACCTTTCTAGGCATCGATCTCTACACTTGCGAGCTCCTCAACAAATTACCAAGATCAGTGTTCTTTGATGCTTCTCAACGGCATCCTAAAGTACCGAGATTCTACCACATGCGTACTTCCTATAGCCCGCCGGTTGTAGGTAGGTACGTATGTAGTCACTACTGTTTGACTACTACTATCTCTCTTCGAAACCTTTTGATGGGACAACCTGAGCTCGATACCTTGAAAGTCTGCAAGATATTGATTTTGGACATACCATCATAATTATCCATTCGCCTCTCTCTAACCCGATTCGCAGTCGCAACACTTTTTTTGTCGTGAGTGAATCATTCTATCAACGACCTCGGCATAACGACGGACCTTCATAACAAATTTATTCCCCTTCGTGAATTCTGTCTATACTTAAAAATCACTCAGGCACTATCATAGGTGCTACTCTGAATAAAATATATGCAGACACGCTCGCGGGTAACTTCTATCCGAGACTTGTGTGTGTATAGTGAAAGTTGGTCAATTAATATTTAATAGTTATCTTGATGATCGCATGACTAAACAGGATCTGAGGACCGTTTTTCATCATATTTTCCTTCTTGTAGACATCAGGAGGTTTCTTGTCTTTATTAGACAGCTCTCCTTCCTGGAGATGGCAAGAAAGTTAGGGCGTGTTTGGGTGCAGCCGCTTAGCACCGCTTGGCTTACGACCGCTTATGCCGATGACCGCTTGGAAGTCCAATAAGCCAAGCCGACAGAATCGGAGCAGCTTGCTCTTGCTATCCCACGCTTGAGTTATAAGCGTATAGCGATATCGATTCGATAATAAATTTTTTTCATGGTCTCTTCCTCAACAGCTCGAAGCAAGGCACAACGACGGAAGCTCGGTAGACCTGTTGTAGAGATTGAACGAAGGAAGATAGCTGTTCTCGGAGCTGTGCTTGGGGCATTTGCTGTCATTGAAAGGGTTCACTTCGAAAACAACACCATCTCCGAAGCATACTTCGATACTCACTGGTAGAGCTTGGCTTGATGAACTCATTGAGGGGCACCCAGGCCGATTTCGTGAACAGCTCGGAATCTCAAAACCTCTTTTCCGAATGCATAGACGAAACATATAAGGCAGATTTCGGCCTGACTGACAGCAAATAAGTTACAGCTCAAGAGAAGCTCGCAATCTGTACACACTTGGGCCGGACTCGATGCTCCAAATCAAATTCTACAGGACGTAGATTCCAAAGAAGCGGAGAAACTATATAAAGGAAGATCTAAATCGAAATTGAAGGACATTTGGCAACCACATTGACCTGTCAGAGGAATCCAGGAGATACAAATGAAAGGAACAAAAATATGGATGAGCATTGGGGGGCTCAGAAGAAATAGGCATAAAAAACCTACATTCTTAGAGCCGGAACCTCATTTAGAGGCACCAGGGCAGGTATGCACGCCTCCTACAGTAGGTATCCACTGGTTACAAACTGAGCACCTGACAGCTTGGTTTACAGGAATCTAATCATGCAGTGATTCAGTAGAATGAGGTGTTGACAGTCTGAAAAACATTCACCTGGGGATCGTATTCAGCCATAAGTTGGTACGTGTAAATATTGCTCGACAATTCTGGCACGAAAGATTATCACCGAGACATGACAAGGAAAAAAGTCATCAACTCACTGCACAGGAAAGATTTGACTCTTGAAAAGGTGGCTTGTCAATCTCTGGCGTGAAAGAGGGGACTTTTATACCATTAGGGACTGGCTATGAATAATCACAGTGGCAATTCTTCTGCTAATTAGTGATGTGGCCACAACCATTCAATGACTTTTTGTCCAAACCTAGAATTTGAATGGTTGATTATCGCCGATGATCTTATCTGTCGCCCACAGGGCCCCTGAAAAAATTCAGTAGTACTCATTATTGCCACTCCGATCGCCATAAACGCTGTGTGCATGCGGTAGATTTAACAGTTTCGACGAGGCACTGTTGAATTCAGAAGCAGTGGGCGTATACAAAAACAGTATTTTATTCAGTAAAAACTGACTTGGTCTGGGAAATTTCTATATGGCAGGCCACTGATAGACCGTGATGCTTCCGGAAATTTGAAAGAAACGGTATCCCGTAGTATGTCTTCTTGTTAGCACCTCTCCAAGATGATAGAATGGGACCTAGATATTATCTAACCTTCTAAGAACAATTGTCTTCCTCTCATTGCTCCGCTGAGATTGACGAACGTTTTCTCAAAAATATGCGTAGAGATAGCGTTCTCACACGGCACAATCTTTCTAGACGTACTCTGACATTGCAGAACAAGGTGATCCTGATGATTTCCCGGAAAAAACAATGGGACCCTCTTTCCGAACACAATCTTTCTGAAGTACTATCCTTGAGCGATTAGTGGAGAGATCGATCTCTGTGTATGTGTTGGAGTGAATTTTTATTCCACGGAACACTAGTACTTAGGTTTCGAACAAACCTGGATCGCTAGCGCTGTAATGACCTCCCAAGACCAAGCGGACGGTCAGGGGACTATCCAACCTGACATATGAAAAACCGGTTCGCCATTCGGTGGCGTGAATTCTGCGTGTCAACCTGCGTGCCTGCGTGCCGGTGGCTGTGCACCTGCGTGCCAGTGAAATTTTTTATGTCGTTTTCCCCGTTGAACTGGGAAGGTTTTTTTCAAAGTATTAGCCTGCGAAGCATTATACAACATGCTGCATCAAGCTAGAGCGACAAAATTGTACTGAGTGAGCCCTGCAAAACTTGTAAATAGCTGGCTCAGGAGATTCTGTGTCGGCTCGAATACGTTTTCGAGAAACTGGAGCAGGTGTCGTGGTAACGGAAGAGGTGGTAATTAACTCCTGAAAAAATTGTTTTTCAGAACGACAATGTAAATGTCAAAGAAAATCTACCTCAGTAGTAGCGGGTTCCTCTACATCAACATCGGCCATGGTAGAGTTATCGGTCGACTGGACCTGGCTACCAGCGTGAAAGGCACCTTTTCCTGTCGCAATAAGACCATCGACGAGAGCAAAAATATCGTCGTAGAGCGGAAAGG
>ML179596.1:50083-71396 GCA_004369135.1 Dendrothele bispora CBS 962.96
AGGGTGCAATTAAGCTTAAGCGGTACCTGGTAACCGGAGGCCTGTAAATTTGGCAGGCAAACGGTGCTAAGCCGTTGCACCCAAACACGCCCTTACCTTGTTTGCTGTAATTCTATGTGAGCCATCAATTTGCCTGTTATACATCTTACTTTTGACACATACACTGCAGTGGGTAATGAATATTTTGAAGGAACTTTCAGTCTAATCAAATAACAGTCATTTTCTGATGAATTGCGCCAACGAGACACTCTTATTTGTGTAAGCAGGAAAAAGTCAATCGTATTGGTATGTAGAAGTTCTTTTCTGTTCTTTGTCCGTCTGGATAAGGGTGCTTTTGTGGGATAAAGGGCATCTGAAATGAATGCCATGTAAATAGATTTAAAAGCTGCTCTCACTGCGGAGTTTTAAGAGGCACAGCTGAACGAAACCTAAACAGAACCGCCATGAAAACCATAACTTTGTGGAACAGCAAAGGCGAGCCAGAGCGTATAGAACCTCCTCCCTACAGCTGGTCAGATTGGCACGTAGGAGAGCCTCTCAGTCCCCGGGACTCTGCCATCTTCAGTGGAATGAAGACGTTGTTAGGTTCTAGCGTGCAATCATCCAAGTTACTGGCAGAGAATGTCAATATCGTAAGTAGCCCTTGAATATATATTTTTTCACGCATTTTTATCTCGAATCCAACGTTCAGACCAAGGAGATCTCACTATCAAACAGCCGAGTCTTCATTCTGAGAGTTGTTCCGTTCTACGATGGCTCAGAATGGGAAAAACGCAAATTTGAAAGCGAGGTCGAAGTGATGAGCCTGCTAGCTCCTCACTCGCCGGACTCTATCGCTGTTCCTAAAGTATATCACTCTACCACTACTAAAGACTACGGTTACATGGTCATTGAGAAACTCCCTGGATGCATCGTTTTGAACTGTTATGGGCTGCTGAGTGCTGGTGCCAAGGTATATGCTCTAGTCGTCTCTTTTTTCCCTGTTATTCCGTGACTTATGTAGTACATGTATACAGGAAAACGCGACCAAAACTTTTGCATCCATGATGCTCTGGCTCTTTCGCTTCGTTGTCCCCGGCGGCAAAATTGGATCTATCTCTCCTGATGGATGTGGTGCAAGTACTCTGATGCCTCGAATCTCAATCAAAGAATACTCTCCTGACACAATCTTCGACACCCTGGAGCAATACATCGAATCACTTGTTGAGTTGGCTCGAGCTTTCCGACTTAAACACGAGGATTCCGAGACTTATGCTGTTACTTGTATCAATTTGGATCGACTTTTGCACCTCCTACGGAACGGTGCGCTGCTCCAAGGCCTTGAAGACAAACCGCATCTCCTCCGCAGCGCTTTGAAGCATGACGACCTTCTCCGTCCTTTCAACGTACTTTTGGATCCTGAATCTGGAAACGTGAGCGGGATTGTCGATTGGGAGCATCATTCAGTTTTACCTGCTGTACTTGTAGCCGAGTACCCGTGTTGGCTGATATACGACGGATGTTTTGATCTTGAATTCGTTGACCCACCCCCTTCCTCAAAACTGAAACAAAACTCAACTTTGCAAAAGTTCTGGGTAGGGGGTGTCGAGGAATGCAGACACTATAGAGTGCTTTATGATAATGTGAGTTCCTCGCCTCAAAGTCACTTCAAGATTGGTAATTGTGAGCTTTGGGTGCTGCAGTTCGTGAAAGCCAAAGACCCAGAATACTATGATTGTTTGATCAAAGGAAGGAATTTGCGGGCTGCTTTGGGGTGGTTGAGTCCAGCAGAAGTGGATCCCGGGTGCGAGAGGTTGGGCATGTGGTTGGATGCGACTTTTGGTCCCAAAACAGTCTGATTAGTGGTACTTTTCCCTCATTTGTTCGCCCCTGTGCAAATCATGAGATGGTAGCGACTACAACGCGCGTAACGATATGTCAGGGCGGCGAGGCATACTTAAACATAAAGAGCCCTCGAACAGGTCTGTGCATTAACTGCAAATTTCTATGTTTACCAATTCTGGCTGCTCCTCGTTGATCCTTTGAACCTGTTTTCCTTTAACGAAACCTTAAAATAGTGTCATATGCTATACGAGCAGCATCAATGCTGATTTTCAAATCAGACTCGGATTTGGAAACAAGAGGAACGGCTCTGACATTGAAATTTGGTGGTTCTTTTGATAATCATGATCAGCATCAACATCTTTAGGCGCCGCATTGAAATCGCAGAAGTTGGAACTATAGTACACAAGGAATCCTGAAAATTCACGTTTTCCTTTCTGATCTCACGTCAGTAATAGCTCCGTCTGTTTCCGCTAGAGTCTTACACGCGGCCAAGAAGCTACGACTTGAGAGGGTGATATTCCGCTCGAACAAATCCCGATGTTGCACATTGATTGAAGAAAAGTGGGCTATGTTGATTGTGGTTGGATTTGCCAAGAGATAATTGTAGACTGGGAAAGTCGATGCCTTCCGGTCCAAACAGGACCACATCGGTGACCAACCGAGGCGAAAAGCTCAGTCGGCCTCGTACTTAACTCTGGCTCACATCGTTCATATTCATATTGGTATGATCGCTATTGGATCTTCCACTCCGCAATGCCAATGAAATCGGATCGCAAAATAAATTTATAGCTGTAAAGTAATCCTAAATAGGTGAGTACTACAAGATTAATCCTTTCGATTGAGTATTCCCACAGATCGTTCAATTTTGTGAATACTTATCCTTTTTGTCTTATTCCAGCTGCAGTCCACTTCGCACCGCCTGACCTGTCCGCAACAGTGATCATGCCGAAGATCAAAAACATGAGCCTAGAAATGTAATCAATGGACGTAAGTTAAGTAGTGCGAGGCTAAGGGACTGCCTCATTTTCTTAATACAAGGCATGACGATAGAAACTCATGACTTGATGCATTTTTCTTGATGTAAGACGATTTCGGATCCTATTACTTACCTTTGACTCACCGATTGCGCCGATCGCTAGAATGATAGTATAATCGGCTTTTCCATATTCAGCTCAAGTAGCATACCTTTTTGTTCTCATCGCTAGCTAAGCTTCAAACGGATAAAACCGTGACAGATTAGATTCTCGGAGCTCGAAAAACTTAGGGAAAGAGAAAACTTTTCCCCATTGAACAGGATAGAATCAACACTTGAGCTATATCCACTCGATCATCGTTTTCACCTGGCTTTACGGACACAGTAGCCGGTATATATCAGGAAAAAGCTAGAAACTGCGACAACTGCTGGAGTCGAGAAGCTTGAGGTTTATGGTGCGACGTCGATTCTTATATTTCAATACATTCATGATGAAGAAATCACCCAAATCAATAACATCGGATTCAGGAAGGTTCTAAAGAATGAGACGCGAGAACAGGACCGCACGAGTCCAAACAATAGCTAAGAGTAGAAAGAGACAATAGGAAGTAATACAAAAAGACAATTAAAAAATACACTATGAGAGTACATGTGCGATTGAATAAGTAGTAAGGGAAACAAGCTGAACAGTAAAAATGCGATGGAAGGCGAGAAAGCCCAAAAAGTAAAACCGGAGATCGATACAAAATATTAACAGGAAATTAGGGGTATAGGAGGAACCGTGGTGGTACGTAAGTCCCATTTCTGGTTGTCTGTAGGATCCAACCAGTTACCCTAAGCCCTGTGACTCTGACGAGTGGGTCGATTATACGGTCTACTCGAAGACTTTCCCCTGGCAGTCTTACGAATCGGTAAATGCATTTGACTTGGTGATATGGTATTCGTTGGAAGGGGAGCACGGATTGAAGTCATAGACAACGCAGGTACTTCGAGGAGCTGGGTATCCTTCCGTGGCAAAGCCGCTGAGGAGCGCCGACTTGGATCGTGAGATTCGTCGAGTTCGTAAGGGTCGCGTTTAACCCTCGCAGATCGACGGCTGGCTACTGCAGAGGAAGTTCGAGAGTTTGTCAACTGCAATGAGTTTGGGGGAGAACATGAAGCCGGGAAATCGAAGTACTCCGAATCCGACGATGTGTCCGAAGTCTGGCTCGAGAGTTTTTTAGACGATTTCTTGACTCTCGGCTTGCGTTTTCGAAGACGTGTGTATTTGGGGCTGCAGCATAGATCGAGAGCCCAAGCACCACCCTTACTGGTTTGATCATCGTCGTCCGCTTTTGGTTTGCCGACAAACATTCCGTACAGACTAAGAAGATGGCGAATTGAGTTCTATACGCGCATGATTTCTTTAGCTAATAAAACCAACCGTCATCAACATTGAACACATACCTTCCAAGACCTCTCTTTCGTATTCCTGAAGAAGGGATATCGTTGAGAAATAGCGCTATAGATACCCTGGAGGTTTAACCTTCTGTTTTTACTCCCATAGATCGCCAGCGCTACCAAAAGCCCATATCGGACTGGCGGCTTCGTTGTCGGATCGTCACAATCGGGTAGGATATTCAGGCTTAAAGGCCCAGAGGGAAGGTTGAATAAATTACGTAGTCTCTCGCCAGTCCCGGGACAGAGATCCCAAGCGGCGTCGTTGTCGGGATCCAAAGGGTTGTACTCGAAACGTTCGTGGTCAGCGGCTTTTGGGTACGTTTGGCTGAGTATTGCTCCTTGGGATTGGATAGGATAGCAGTCGGGTAATTCAGGAGTACCGAGTGAGGAGGATTCCGGGGATGAAACAGAAGACGTGCTGAGAGAAGGACTCACGAAGGATGGAGGAACATCCCACGTAGGTTTCTGAGTAGGAATTGAAGGGTTATAGGAGTCAACTGTATTGCAAGTATACGCGTTTTGTCCAACACAAGAGGGGCAGCCACATGGTACGAACTCAGCGACAGCCGGGTAATATTGAATCTGACCCTCGACCTCTGCTAACGGATAGACCTAAACATAGATTTGCAACCTCAGAAAAAAATCGGTTACTTTAGCATATCAATTCACGTACCATTTGCTCGTAAAAGCCTTCTACATTCGAATGCAACGAGTCCGATGAGAATGGGATATTAGATGGAACATCGATAAAGGTCGATTCGGCAGGCAACACAGGACCCAATCCGTTTGAATTTGTGGCGTCATTAAGCTGTGACGGGGAGCAAAGGGTTTGACGACCAAACAGGTACCCGCAGGGCACCATTGTGTCATAATTAGACATGTTCACGATATCTTCAGTGCAGAATTTTGGCTCCAGCATGGAGGGAGAACCCTTGAAGTGAGAGACCGTGTCGTTGAGCTGGGAGGGAACATGAGTGTCATTGTTTTGAGGAGATTCCGAGGCTTGCATATTGGTTAGCATTGCCCTAGGGGAGCTTTGGAATATAACCGGGAGAAACGTGAAGCGGGGGTAGAAGTGTACAGAAAAATGCGCGATGCGGCAGAACTCATATACCTTCACGGACCCATAAAACCAAATAATGAAACAAACAGATAATGAACCAGTGACATGTGACAATCACCGAAGTCTTCGTGTGAGATTTTCAAAATCAAATTGTGACGGAGATCTTGGGATCGCTCAAAAGCCAAAAGTTGACTTGAGGCTAAGTAGCAGAGTGAGCTACAGCAAAAGAGCACAATAATAACAACAATAATAATAAGAGAAAAGAAAAATAAGCTTTGAAGATAAAGAAGAACGCCCAAAGTGAATCCCATCACCGGCATCAGCGAGGAACTCGAATCGCCCTGGAAGCAGATCTAAGTCCGGAAAAGGCAACCCAAAAGAACAAGGGCATGATCTGGTGCATTGCCCAGACTGAGCATAAGGTATCAAGTATTTGACGCCTCAACGTCCAGGCGACGACTAGTACCTATGTTCTCCGTACCAATCGTTGATTATTGTGAATTTTGAGTAGCCGCGATCACTTCCTTTCAGGTGTTACTTTATCGAATTTATGTGGCTGAAGTAGGTTACCTATTAAACGTCGACTACCTCGGGCCAGCCTGAGCTTTCCGAACGACGGTGGAGGGTAGAGCTATTAGTTTGTAAACGTGCAGAATGTCCTTCTTTGTGACGTGCGGGGAACCAGTCTGATTTCAGCCAGAAACTAACGTTCTGACAAGACCAGCTACTCGGCGATCCAAGAATGTCACCGACCTGTAGATGGTTCGAATCCAGTCTGGTATCATTTAATGTCACTTCACTTGCGCAAATGTCCCAGTGACTTCTGAGTCGATTTTTTGCTGGCTTCAAAGATTATCTATCAGACTCAGAATCCACCTTCTGATAAGTTGTTTTCCAATAAATGCCCTTTTCGAAATGACGGACGGGCGTCTCTATAGGTAATCACAATCGTGTTAATCATATTGATTGCTTTACGCTTCGCTTGATATCCATACACCGGTGACTTTATGATACTCCGAGCACACATCGTAGCTTCAGCCTTCAGGTGGGTCACGGCTCTTCGAGAATCGCGGAAGAATTTCGTAAGTACGACAAACTAGACTTGTGGTCGGAGTTTCGCGGTGAGAGTAGGTAATTTAAACGGCGAAACCTGGTTCTCAGTAACTGATTTTAACGCTGAAGGGCCTTCTCAGGCCTTCTGATGACCAGAAAGTGGGTGTATGTATCCATATGTATCCGGCTTCTTTTCTTTGTACTGTTTTATTGAAGTTTATGGGCGCTAGAATAGCCTGTGGATCACCAGCGCCAATTTTGCAACTCAGCACCTTTATCTTTTGGTTTTTCTCCCATGGGCACTTCGGTTTGCATGTTCGACCGAACCTCAGAACTATAAATGCATGAATTTCGGTACTGAGGTGGGTCTCAAAACTCTACCCGACAGAAGAATCATTATAATCCACAAGTTATCTATATGTAGATATGTATGTTATTTTTCTGCATTCCCACCGTGCATTACTTAGTGTTCGATGGTTTTGATTTCCGTTAGTCCTACCGGTATTGTTGTCGTCCTAAAGCATCTCTTCGATCGACTTGCCAGTCAGTGGTCAATTTATCGCCTCGGGTCCGCTCGGGAGTACAAAAACAGTCTATTATCCATTCCTTCTGACGTACGCATTCCGGATCTATTGACTCGGCTAGTAAATCCTTACGACCAATGCACTTGAATGCGAGATTCGTGTGAATCCGGTACTCCCGCGAATCCTGTCATTCTCTTCCCGAATATCCTGTACATCTTTTTTGCGAATTATACATATATAGATTTTGAAGCTCGACGCCTTCGTTTTTGAGCGATTGACACCCCACGACAAGTCCGGGAGTGCGGCTACAATAATAGACAGGTAGGACCAAACGAACGTCGAGGTTGTATTTCATCCGACATCGGCGCCAGTGCTGATTGTTTTATCGACACGGGTCCAGAAACGGCTATGTTCAGCGGATCTGTCATTTTCCTATTTCCAGAACAAGGTCTAGTGGGACATTTTTCTGGTGTTCCCAAGTATGCAGGGACGGCGTAGTCTTAAGCGCGACTGCGTTGCAGCCGGCATAGCTCAATCTCCTAGGACTGAATTCAACAATAGAAGGCATCGTACGACACCTCAATTTCAAGAGTCAGTACTTACTGCCAAGTCAATACAGTTCAATATCCAATTCTTGAGCAATTTGATGCCCCAAAAAGCCCGCTATGCCAACTCCCACTGCACTTGTGAGTTGCAGAGACGTTCGAAATATGTATCTGTCCTATCATCTTATGTATTAAACTCTGACATATTACCTGGGGCAAATGTTAGTCAAAACCTAAGCACTTCTTAGATTTGGATGTTTTGACGATATGCACGGCATCTTATGTTGATATTGCTTATTGACTACTTACATACACCGTAAAACCCGAAAGAAAATCCATACCCGTTGTTCCGCAGCGGTGCTTATCCCATGATGCATCAACGTGTATCAACGGTACCGGCATCGTGTTGAACTGTTTCTTGGAATTTTAGAAAGTTCGTAGTACGTACCCGGACTTTATAATTCCGGCCAATACATACATAGATCGAGACTATACGAGAACTCGTCAGGATTTCGCATTTCGGTCATTCGAATCGTAATGGTACTTGAACATAAAAATCAGTTGCGCTTTCAGCAGGAGTAATTTGCCGACGCCACCGCACTGATTATTTTGTACAATAACATGAGTTTTCCAATACTTAGATCACAAGAGATCTCTGGATGTAGTATTAACAAGACATCAGATAATAAGCCTGGAACTGCTTTAAACCGCGAGATGTGAATGAATCTCAATGGGTGGGATTGAAGTGACAGAACCAATATCAGTTTTGTTATGCATTAGTCCCTAGAAAATAAGTATCTTGATCTACATACATATTTATTCTTTACATAAAGACTAACAAAATACCATTGAGATCGTGATGGGCCTCAAAAATGAAAGTTGATTGTCCCAGTGAGATGGTAGTCCCGCGTCGTCCACTGAAAATACAATTACTGTTGCGACGAACTAACAAAACAGCACAGGTCCATTCCAGTAAGACTTTAACTTTGTGTGACATCTTACCTACCAGACATGAATTTCGTTCGTATTAAGACACCATGACGTCCAATGAAACTTGTGTCAGCGGCGTGTATGACAAAAGTCCATGGCAATCAGGAGACCTGGCAGATACTGCCTATTAATCGCGTTTAATCATGATGGGCAGGCAACGACGGCGAGGATACGTTTTTAAATTGATGTGGCACTGATGGTTACAAGGACTGCCATGATAATGTGATTGCTCACTGCTCCTCGAGAGTCGAGGCTGTCAAAAGACGGTTAAAATAAGGACAAGAAGGTTCATTTATATATTTATGTACGAGGGTTGTGATCTTGAGAATGAAGTGATGAAGAAAGAGTATAACGCGAAATTAGGACCAGCTCGAGGACAAAACATTCGATGTGGTCCTGTTTGGATCGGACTTTCCCGGCTCGCATTCCACAACCGGCCTATTGCGCGTTGGACCCTTTTCTTCATACATTTTCTTCCGTTTTTTGGACTCTTATCGACTGGGCGATGACTCGCAGCGAGCACACAAACCTCCACAGTTATAACACAGAAAGGACGAATATTCCATATAGCCCCGTTTTGTTGCTCTGATATGCGGCCATGTCTTGCACCTAGCCTGTCTGTTTTGCGGTCCGCCGAGTCCGAGTTCGGTTATCCCGAAACCAATGCGTCTCTCTCGTCCCTTCTCCACTGGGTTCCTATTAGGCTTTTTTGCTGTTTCATTTGCTCAAGATGCCCAGAAACTCTTTGACCTACAACATGTACAATCTCAACCTGGCTCGACTTGGGGCAAAGACAATATTTTAACGCCTAAAATTGACGCGTTTATTGAAGGCATTCTTCGATCGTGGAACTCAGCCGCAGGGATTAGTGTGGCCATAGTCAGACAAAGAGAGGACGGGAAATGGAAAACTGAAACGAAAGGGTATGGGTTTGCCAGAGTGGATGGGACCAGGATGTCAGAAGACTCTTTGGTTTGCATTGCGTCGAATTCCAAGGTGCGCGCTGGTGGTTTCTTATTGACTTTACCAACGTCTGCTTGAACTCTGGTCTCCGAATCCATTCAGCTTTTCGATGCACTTGCGACGGGTTTACTTATATCAAACAAAAGCCTTTCGTTGACCTGGGACACCAAAGTTGTGGAGGTTGTACCAGAATGGGGACTATTGGATCCTATTTCGTCAGCGGAAACCACAATTACTGACGCGATGAGCCATCGTACTGGTCTTCCTCGTCATGATTTAATGTATGGGAGAACGGATAATACTAGCTCAATCGTGAGTGCTAATACGTTCTCTCTGTTTCACCATTTTTGAGGATATCATTGTCCATAGCTTCAAAGGCTACGATATCTTCGTCCTTCCGCCTCGTTTCGTTCGACTTGGCAATATTGCAACAACATGTACACTCTCCTCTCTCATCTTCCTACCATTCTTGTCGGCAAGCCATTTGCCCGATACGTCAAAGACAACATTTTCGTCCCCTTGAATTTAACCTCGACCACTTATTCTGTCGACATTGCGCGCGCATCGGGTCGTCTCGCAGATCCCATTTGCAGAGATGGTGTCAACAAAGACGAGGACATCTTCGGAGCAGGCAAGACGAGAGCCGCTCTGTACCCAAATTGGTGGTTGGACGGCAGCGAGGATGGAAATTGTAAGCCGTTTAAAACCTTGACCTACAAAAAGACCTGTTACTTATAAGATCTGCCAGACAAATCTGGAGCTGGTGGAGTAATTATGAATGCTAAGGATGCAGCTAGATGGCTTCAAGTTCTTTTACTTGAAGGCAGGAATCCAGATAACGGAGCGCAAGTTATTCCTACAGATGTTATTCGCAAACTCGCTTCTGGTATCACAGTCCAGCAGCCTAAAACGTTAGTGCTTTAAGCTCACTACCGCCCCTTCATACTAACTCACTTGGCATAGTGATTATCCTGAACTTTCACCTATAGTTTATGGCGGAGGGCAGTCCCGAGGAACGTATAGAGGGCATGGTCTGTTGCGTTATCTTCCACTCATGCTAGCATTATGCTTACCTCGAATTCTTCGCATATAGAGTATATCGAGGTGAATACACTCGGACTTCTCTCTCAGGTACTTGGTGCTTAATTTTCATTTGTACAGCATGGCGGCTCGACGATAGGTATTCTGACATCTGTTTAGCTGAGATATCGTGTAATTGACACTCTTTTTCTCACTGAAGGCTATAAGACTCAAATAACACGCTTTCCTTGGGCAAAGCTCGGAGTGGCCGTATTCTCTAATGACGATATGTATGGAAGCAACTTTCACGAGATCATCAAGTGGAGGCTGGTGGACGAGGCTTTGGGTTTGGAACCGGTCGATTGGGATACTCGGTACCGTCCCCTCCCCTCCAAAGCCGTTCTATGTTTGCTAAGTCTGATTCTGGTCTTGTTTCTTAGTTACAAATCTTCCGTCAAATCGGCGTATGCGAAACACAAATCTAGTGCTCTACCAAGACCCTCTAAACCAACTCCTCCATCCGTTTCTTTCGTTGAATTGAGTGGACGTTACCGCAACCTCGGATATGGTGACATAGAGCTCTGTTTCTTCTCTTCTAACTCTACCGAGTTCCAGAGTGATGGGTGCAAAAGCTTGACAGAGCAGCAACCTCTCATACTCCCTGGCGCAGTAGAGGAGGATGTACCTACCTTCATCGCCCATTGGAACAAGTCATGGTCATCTCACTTGAAATTGACACACTTTGATGGAAGCTTGTTTAACTTGACGGCGTTGGATAGTCGAGTATGTTATATGCCTCCTCTCCTATGTTTTTTTATGCTTCAACCAATGATTGCTATTAACGGATATCTCTCCGTTTGCCCAGCCGACCCTAGACCCGATCGATCCATATTGGACCTATAATTTCAGTGAGGGAGAAATCCCCACTGCTGAATTTGCTTCCGATACCGAAGGACTTGGATTTGGGATCACCGGAGGCTTTTGGGGGGCCGGTGCAGGTGTGGAAGATCCTGTAGGTGATGGCGTTTTGGAAAGAGCAGAAGTGTGGTTTGAGAAGGTACGGTTTTGTCCCTATGTGATATATATCCTGAGCACCTTTTGAAAGATTGCTTATAGGTTTAGTCTTCCGTGTATGCTAGGCTATCGCCATAAATATTACCCACTATTTCTCAGAGAGTCGTGACTGTCAAAAGACGCAGGACAGGAAGGCTCATTACAAGGCCGGCAATGAGTCTTTACATTTCGCCGCGATCGGTCACCGATGTGGTCCTGTTTGGACCAGAAGGCATCGAGTTTCCCAGCCTGGTAACAGCATGCGGGCAATAACAACTGAGTTGACTGTCACGTCAGCCCATTTTTCTTCATTATTGTCATGTCACAATCTTACACCCTTGCCTGTTTTGCGGTCCACCGAGCCCAAGTCCCGTTATCCTGAAACCTATGTTTCTCTCCCGTCCCTTATCCGCTGGGATCCTATTAGGCTTTTTTGCTGTTTCATTCAAGTTTGCTCAGCAACTCCTTGACCTACAACATGTACGACTCCAACCCGGTTCGACTCGGGGCGAAAACAATGTTTTAACACCTAAAATTGACGCGTTTATTGAGGGCATTCTTCAATCTTGGAACTCAGCTGCAGGGATTAGTGTGGCCATAGTCAGACAAAAAGAGAACGGGGAATGGAGAACTGAAACGAAAGGGTACGGGTTTGCCAGAGTAGATGGGACTAAGATGTCAGAAGACTCTTTGGTTTGCATTGCGTCGAATTCCAAGGTGCGCGTTGATTTTCGAGTTTACCAATGTCTGCTTAAAATCCAGGTCTCCCGAATCCATTCAGCTCTTTGATGCACTTGCGACGGGTTTACTTATATCCAACGAAAGTCTTTCGTTGACCTGGGACACCAAAGTTGTGGAGGTTGTACCAGAATGGGGACTATTGGATCCTATTTCGTCAGCGGAAACCACAATTACTGACGCGATGAGCCATCGTACTGGCCTTCCTCGCCATGATCTAATGTATGGAAGAACGGATGATACTAGCACAATTGTGAGTACTAAGATGTTCTCTTTTTTTCACCATTTCTCATTACCCGTAGCTTCAAAGACTACGACATCTTCGTCCCTCTGCTTCGTTTCGTTCGACTTGGCAATATTGCAACCACATGTACATCCTCCTCTCTCATCTTCCTACTATTCTCGCCGGCAAGCCATTTGCCCGCTACGTCAAAGACAACATTCTCGTACCCTTGAATTTAACCTCGACCACTTACTCTGTCGACGTCGCGCGCGCGTCAGGTCATCTCGCAGATCCCATTTGCAGGGATGGTGTCAACAAAGATGAGGATATCTTCGGAGCGGGCAAGACGAGGGCTACTCTGTACCCAAATTGGTGGTTAGATGGTAGCGAAGACGGAAATTGTGAGCTGTTTAAAACCCTGACCTACAAAACCTGTTGCTCATAAGATCTGGTAGACATATCTGGAGCTGGTGGAATAATCATGAATGCTAAGGATGCAGCCAGATGGCTTCAAGTTCTTTTACTTGAAGGCAAGAATCCAGATAACGGAGCGCAAGTGATCCCTGCAAATGTCATACGCAAGCCCGCTTCTGGTATTACAGTCCAGGAGCCTGAAACGTTAGTGCCTTAAACTCGCTACCCTTCACTACCGCTCCTCCATACTAATTCCGACATGTGACATAGTGACTATCCCGAATTTTCACCTATAGTTTATGGTGGAGGACAGAGACGAGGAACGTATAGAGGACATGGTTTGTTGCGCTATCTTCCCCCCCTCACGCTACCATTACGCTCACCTCAAATCCTTCGCATATAGAGTATATCGAGGTGAATAAACTCAAACTTCTCTCTCTCAGGTGCTTAGTGTTTAATGCTCACTTGTACAGCATGGCGGCTTGACGATAGGTACCCTGATATTTACTCAGCCCGAAATCCGTGTGGTTGACACTCTGTTTCTCGTCGAAGGCTATAGGACAAAAATAACACGCTTTCCTTGGGCAAAGCTCGGAGTGGCCGTATTCTCCAATGACGATATGTATGGAAGCGAGTTTCACGAGATCATCAAGTGGAGGCTGGTGGACGAGGCTTTGGGTTTGGAACCGATCGATTGGGACACTCGGTACTGTCCCCTCCCTCCCAAGCCGTTCTATGTTTACTCAGTCTGATTCCTGATTCTTTTTATTAGCCACAAATCTTCCGTCAAATCGGCGTATGCAAAATACAAATCCAGTGCTCTACCAAGACCCTCTGAACCGACCCCTCCAACCGTTTCTTTCGTTGACTTGAGTGGCCGTTACCGTAACCTCGGATATGGTGACATAGAGCTCTGTTTCCTCACTCCTAACCATTCTACCGAGTTCCAGAGTGATGGGTGTAGAACCTTGATAGAGCAGCAACCTCTGATACTCCCTGGCGCGGTACAGGAGGATGTGCCTACTTTCATTGCCCACTGGAACAAGACACGGTCGTCTCACTTGAAGTTGGCACACTTTGATGGGAACTTGTTTAACTTGACGACTTTGGATAGCCAAGTACGTTCTACCCCTTTTCCTATGTTTCCTCATGCTTCAACCAACGATTGGCGTTAATGGATATCTCCGTGTTTTCACATTTGAACAGCCGACCCTAGACCCGAACGATCCATATTGGACCTATAACTTCGGTGAAGGAAAAATCCTCACTGCCGAATTTGCTTTCGATAACGGAGTACTTGGATTTGGGATCACTGGAGGGTTTTGGGGGGCTGGTGCAGGTGTGGAGGATCCTGTCGGTGATAGTGTTATGGAAAGAGCAGAAGTGTGGTTTGAGAAGGTACCGTTTGTCCCTATGTGATATATCCTGAGAACCTTTTGAAAGATTCCTTTTAGGTTTAGTCTTTCATGTATGCCAGGCTATCGTCATAAATTTAAATGTGAAGATCTCAACGCTGAGCGTTAAGCATAAAGACGGGAGAACCCACCTCAGTTCGACGCGTTATAGTAACCCTCGAAAGCGCGTTCCAGTGGACGACTTTGACAAGGGTTGGTTTCGAGTCTCGTGTTGTCAACGTTGAACTAGGATCATGATCTATTGACGTGCTACGGAACGCATTGTTCAGGATCCATTATGGACTAGCTCGTTTGGAACTGATGACATCCTTCAAAGAGTTGCCTGCTTCTTGCACTAGTGACGAGAAGGAATGAGACATTTGATTTTGTGCGAACTTAGACCTACTCTTTCACTTGAGGCAGAGATAGTCCAAGAGGACCATTCACTGTAACTTCTGTTTACGATCGACGCTACCCTGTTGCATTGTCCTTTACTACAGTGCTTTTTTGTCAAGTTTTCTCCCTCACGTGATTTCTAGCTAGCAGGGATGTCTTCGTAGGACCCCTGATTACCCTCCCAGAGGTTTGATCTCGTTTTTGTCCGGACTTTTTTTGTGGCGCAGAATTCCCACATTTTTTGACATCAGATTCGAGCTTTTTGGGTCAATTGCAGATGATTTCGAAAAAATTTTCAGACCAAAATCTGGAAATTTGTCCGGACTACAGATCAAGGCCTTGGTGGGATAATCAGGGGTCCTGTCTTCGTACGCCTAGTGACAACAACTATGCCTCGTGAAGTCATACTCCGTGCTAGTAGGGATCCCGCACTTGAAATTAGCTGGAGACGGACTTGAAGTGGCTTAATTGGAATGACAAGTGTCAGTATCGCATTTGCCCATACTCACAAATTACAATAGAGAGCGCTCAGCGGGTACAACGGCCACCAGTCATGTGCGACCCCGTGTGGCTGTTTGGCTGTTTGATTCTGGTGGTGCAGTAGTAGTGGTACGTACTATCCATCATGATATGATATGCCACTTACGGCCGTGAGGCATTGTTTAGAATCTCCTAACCTTGGAGCCGTCTCCGGGTGACATCCGAGGGGCAGCGGATACAATACCGTTCATCCTTCACCTTGAGTATATAGAGGGACGGTACAGTTGCCAATTCTCTCCAACATTTCCATCGATCTCAACCACCTCAGACCTACTTCAGCACTTTTCCAAAGAATTTCACAATGGTATCTCAAACGACCAAGTTGGGTGGTACAGCAAGTGACGTCACCGTCGGACGAGTCGCAGTGAGTATCTTCACCAACATATCATCATCCTGTAATCTGACAGAGGGCTCGTTTTCCATTAGCATGGCTTGATGATGATGACGTAGGTACTCTCCCGTACCCTTTGGTTCATACCTTTCTGAAGAAGAAGACTTCAACAGTTGGACACCTAACCCGACTCCAGATGAACAGGCTTTCGAAGCTATCAAGACTGGTATTGATGCTCTTCCCAAGGGCGCCAAGATGATTTTGAACAGCGGTTCGTCTTTCTGAGCAAACCAACTTTTCGTTCTCACTGACAACGATGTTCACAGCTGAGTTTTATGCCATGGACATGGGAACCGGCAATCTGCAGCTGCTCAACAGGTTCTTTAGCAAGTACCCTGAATACGCCGACAGGACGTTTGTTGCTGTCAAGGGAGGTGTCAAGGATAGGGCACCAGATGGATCGTAAGGCTTATCTCTATCCATACCCTGGACCTACTTTTTTTCTCACTATTCCTTTCACAGTATCGAAGTCCTCCGGGCCAGTGCCGACAACATCCAGAAAGCACTTGGAACGGTGAAAAAACTCGACCTTTTCCAGGTCGCTCGTGTCGACAGACGAGTCCCCATTGAGCAACTCGTTCAAAACCTCGCTACTCTCGTCAAGGAAGGCAAATGCTCTCACATTGGTCTTAGCGAATGTAACGGTGATACCTTGAGGAAAGCAAACGCAGTACGTACTCGGTCGGGGTTCCTGTATGAGTTGTTGTCTGAGAAACGGAAATAGGTTTATCCCATCACGGTTGCTGAAATCGAAGTCAGCCCATGGTCCTACGACTTCCAACAGAAGAAAGTCATCGCGGCAGCTACAGAATTGAACATATCCGTGTTTGCTTACTCGCCTCTCGGCAAAGGTTTCCTGACTGGGCAAATCAAGAGCCCTGAAGACTTGGCTAGTGAGTTCATTTTACTCCCGAGAAGTTAGCTAGAGCCTATAACACTGACTCGCAAACGCTACTTTCTACAGAGGGTGACATCCGTGGCCACATGACCCGATTCAAAGAGGAGAACATGAAACACAACTTTGCACTCGTTGACGGTCTCAAGGCTATCGCAACCAAGAAAGGCATCACTTCTGCCCAGCTCTGTCTCGCATGGATCATTTCGCTCGGTCCCACCATGGTTCCCTTACCTGGATCATCAAAAGCTACTCGCGCTTTGGAGAACCTTGCAGCTGGTGACATTGTGTTGACTAAGGAAGAGTTGAAAGAGATTTCAGACTTGTTGGCTAAGCATGAAGTCAAGGGTGATCGCTACTTTGGAATGTCTGATGAGCAGCTTCATCTCTGGCAGTAAATCAGCCAAGCGCTAGCGAACAAAACTACTAGTATTATGTAAATATAGATTACAACACAAATTAGCCATAGACTGTATGTTCGTTCAAGTTAACGTTGTCAATGAATAATATTTAAGGCACTCCTACAGTATGATACTCGCTACATCTATTCGAAATAAGAGATTCCCACTCAAAAAGCAATCCATTTTAAAAAGCACCCGCACTAGAACTGTCTTGTTGCCTGCATCAGCGCCTGTCCTCGTCCAACGGTCATAAAAGCATTCGGACGACCAGGCTCATGACCAGCCGTTCCTCTTTCAGAAGCTGACGTCACATGCTATATGTTTGGCTTAACCAAACAGTGCTTACGTAGACGGCTGGTACAAACCAAATCATGATTTTCAAATTTCCATGCAACTCCCTCCACAACTTTGTCCTTTCCTCTCTATAATGCGCTTGCGATGCCGTGAAACAATATTCACAGACCCCGCTCCTAAAATGCGTCCAAGGAAACTGCACCGAGATACCGCCGTGAGGCATTGTTTAGATCACCTAACTTAGGAGCCCTCTCCGGGTGATATCCGAGGACAGCGGATACAATACCGTTCATCCTTCACCACCTTCATCATTGACTATAAAGAGGTACGGTATAGTTGCTCATTTCTTCCAGCATTCCCGTCGATCTCAACTACTTCAGACCTACTTCAGCACTTATCCAAAACCTTAACAATGGTTTCTCAAACGACCAAGTTGGGCGGTACAGCAAGTGACGTCACCGTCGGACGAGTCGCAGTGAGTATCTTTGCCAACAACATATTTTCATCTGTGTAGACTGACAGAGGGCTCGTTTTTCATTAGCATGGCTTGATGATGATGACGTAGGTATTCTCCCCTACTCTTTGGTTCATACCTCTCTGAAGAAAACTTCAACAGTTGGACGCCTAACCCGATTCCAGATGAACAGGCTTTCGAAGCTATCAAGGCTGGTATTGATGCTCTTCCCAAGGGCGCCAAGATGATTTTGAACAGCGGTTCGTCTTCTCGAGCATACCGACTTCTCGCTCTCACTCACAACGATGTTCACAGCTGAGTTTTACGCCATGGACATGGGAACCGGCAATTTGCAGCTGCTCAACAGGTTCTTTAGCAAGTACCCTGAATACGCCGACAGGACGTTTGTTGCTGTCAAGGGAGGTGTCAAGGATAGGACACCAGATGGATCGTAAGGCTTATTTCTATCCATGACTTGGACCTACTTTTCTCATTCTTTCAAAGTATCGAAGTCCTCCGAGCCAGTGCCGACAATATCCAGAAAGCACTTGGAACGGTGAAGAAACTCGATCTTTTCCAAGTCGCCCGTATCGACAGCCGAGTTCCGATTGAGCAACTCGTTCAAAACCTTGCTACTCTCGTCAAGGAAGGCAAATGCTCTCACATTGGTCTTAGTGAATGTAACGGCGATACTTTGAGGAAAGCAAACGCAGTACGTACTCGGTTGGGGTTCCTGTACGATTCGTCGACTAACAAACGGAATTAGGTTCATCCCATCACCGTTGCTGAAATCGAAGTCAGCCCATGGTCCTACGACTTCCAACAGAAGAAAGTCATCGCAGCAGCTACAGAATTGAACATATCCGTGCTCGCTTACTCGCCTCTAGGTAGAGGTTTCCTGACTGGTCAGATCAAGAGCCCTGAGGACTTGGCTAGTGAGTTTTGCCCCCCGCCTTCTGGAGGCAAGCTGGACCCTGTGACACTGACCCGCAAAACCCTACTTTTTTGCAGAGGGTGACATCCGTGGCCACCTGACCCGATTCAAAGAGGAGAACATGAAACACAACTTTGCACTCGTTGACGGTCTCAAGGCTATCGCAACCAAGAAAGGCATCACTTCTGCCCAACTATGTCTCGCATGGATCAGTTCACTCGGTCCCACCATGGTTCCCTTACCCGGTTCATCAAAAGCTAGTCGCACTTTGGAGAATCTCGCAGCTGGTGACATCGTGTTGACCAAGGAAGAGTTGAAAGAGATCTCAGACTTGTTGGCCAAACATGAGGTCAAGGGTGATCGTTACGTTGGATTGTCTGACGAGCAGCTTCACCTCTGGCAGTAAATAACCCAAGTGCTAGTGAGGAAAACTACTAGTATGTACAATATAGTTTACAACAAATTAGCCATAGATTGTGTATTGTCAATGAATAATATTGAAGGCACTGCTACATTACAAGGCGCCGAACAGCATCTACTCAAAATAAGATACCCACTCAAAAATCCGTTTCGAAAAACACTCGCACTAGAACCGTCTCGTTGTCTGCACTAACGCCCGTCCTCGTCCAACGGTCATAATAAGTCCGCGACATCTCTAGTCAAAACATCCCAAGACGGCAAACCAAATTTTCCAGGCAATTCCCTCCACAAATTCGCCCTTTCATCTCTATAATGCGATTGCGATGCCGTGAAACAATATTCACAGACCCCGCTCCTAAACTGCGGCCAAGGAAACTGTACCGAGAAAATCCCACTACCCAACGACGACTCGACGCTCTGTAACCATCTTAACCTCATGCTGTTGCATCTTTGCTCTGTCCTGCAAGATGATAACGGTAGTCGACCAGTTAAAAACGCGAAGACTCTTGAGCGTAAATCGAGGGATAGAGATTCTCGAGCACGGAGACAAGCGCGTTTGTCTGGCCAGTCGAGCTCGATGTGTTGACCGTCATAGGAGTGGAGTCCGTCAAGAATGTAATCGATTTCTTGAGAATCTGCGCAGAGATAGAGAGCGGTAGGGAGGAGAGTGGATGCGTTGGTTTCTTTTGCGAGGAGGAATACAGCAAAGGGACGTGCTTCGAAAGTTTCGATGGTGGTGACGTTCTCGCGTTTGTCCCATTCGGAGAGGGTTGTAGGATAGAGGGCGGATAATTGGCGAAAAGCTCTTTGGCGAAGAAAGTCGACTTGGTATTTAGTGCTCAAACGAAGAACGGCAGATACGAGGGCAAATTTAGTAGGTTTGGTTGTATCATAGTAACTAATAGAAAACACAGTCGTCACAAAGGATTCGTTAAAGAAAGGAGAGAGGCTGGAGGCAAAAGCAACGACATACCTAGCAAAGTGTAGGGCTTTCAAGAAATGCATCATCTCCGTAGCAGAATCATACAACTTGACGACTGGACATCCTTCATATGTATCGGTGCCTTCTATAGGTTGAGGAATGTCGAACATGTCATTGAATACAGGAGAATTTGCAGATAGGATTCCTTTGTAAACGCGAAAATAGACGCCTTCTGCATCAATGATGAGTGTGCCATCATCGAACCAGACGTCGGTGGAATGAATGATGGATTGTTGTTGTTGATGACTAGTAGAGTCTGCAGAAACAGGAATTTCGGGAGGTCGGATGAGTTCTGTCCGAGTTCTGTCCATGAATGAAAAGCGTCCTGAGTTTCGTTAAAGAATGTGCAGCAGTCTAGAGGCCAACCGGTTTTGCCAGCGCATTATTCTACTGGGAGAACTTGGCCTGTGAGTCAAGCCCTGAGTTGGTCGATGTGTGTCACTGTGTAGGGCGGTTGCTTCACGTGACATATTGTATATGTAAATTTTTCTTGGTAAGATTCCCCGCCGGATGAGGCGGTCAAATTTAAATCAGATGTAAGCATATGTCAGTGCAATTTCTATGGGTGAGCCAGCCTCCTTCCCAGGCGGTTGGTCGTCGGAGCGGAGATTTCAAACTCCGCGTAAACCTTATCGAATTTGAGAGGACGGTTTACACGACCAACCGTGTAAACCGTCCTCTCAAATTCGATAAGGTTTACGCGGAGTTTGAAATCTCCGCTCCGACGACCAACCGCCTGGGAAGGAGGCTGTGGGTGAGCAGGTCTCTATCGATTCGTGTAGAGCAGAATATACCATCTATCAGGCTGATTATTCAACTTTAAATTATTGTCCCCGATCAGGCCGAGTCAGGTGACGACCAGATGTTAATCACCGTCAAGTCTGACAGTGACACTGCCGTTTGCGATTTTTCCGACACAGTAAGTATTCAGGCTCAACACTGGTGCGATGCAGGTAACGAGATATAACAGGGGCTCTGAATGTAGTTACTGCGAGGAGATCATTACATTTCTAATGATGGCAAACCTTAAGGACTCCGAGTCATAGGGAACAGAACCGGTTACTTCTCAGAGTACTTTACCGTGGCATTGTAAGCACGATGTACTACTAATGGTATTACATAGGTGTTTTCAATGTCATCTTGACCATGAATCGAATCACGGGGTCGTGCTCTCGATAGCGCGTCAATCAGAACTTCCGACTTACTTATAATCCGTTCAAAATCGATCCCACTTCATACAACTCACCTCCAACCTCATTTTCATCTGCAATGGACGACGCCTCCGATCCTATCATCTTCTATGACATAGCCCCAGCTCCACCCGTCATTCCATTTGCACCTAATCCTTGCAAAGCGAGGCAAGTCCATATCTCCTAAACGATCCCTATG
>ML179597.1:0-20332 GCA_004369135.1 Dendrothele bispora CBS 962.96
TACATATTTTTGAAAAGAGAGATAGAACTCACTGAAAGTTCTGGTACTGCTGCAGCCCAGCATTCGTATATAGTGCTTTCCTCACTATATTTAAATGGTATTATAGCATAAAGTATCTAGACTTCATGTTGATTCAAACAGAACCAATCACAACTATCTTTTTACTTACCCACAAAATGCAATACATTGATCCTGATTCAACCAACAGTAATAGAACTTTCTGTACCCTGCTGGATGATGTGCTACTGTTGCTCAAATTCTTTTTGATCTCTCGGTAATGATACCTGTAAAATCACTGGTTATCCCAGATCTTGCTTTGGATTTGATGAACTCACCATGTCTTGTACCCAATGAACAGAGTAGCGATCAAATTAGTGGCAAAAAGTGGAAGGCCCAAGATCAAGACATTGAATTTCGAGATTTGGCCATCTGGATTTTTCACTTCTTGTGCTGCAGCAAGCCCTTCATCTACAAAACCTCCAGCTGATTGTAACGAGGTTAAAACTTGTGATAATACACTTAGAACGTGTACTCACTGAAGGAACCAATCATGCAGAACAATAGCGTCATTTTGACAGAAAGACTCTCTGGAAACATGATCCATGCCCTCCATACTACAATCCCATCACTGATGATATACTAAGAGATCAATGAGTGATCAACTATGAAACATCCTTTGAACAAAGAACCCTACATTGAGCCTGTTCATAAAATTTTGAATAATGTCTATTGTTATGAACACTGTGTTTAACTTCTCAGAGTCTGGTGGGTGGAAACTAAGTGATGGGAGTTGCTGGATAAAAATTTCTAAGCTGCAGACAGTAGAAATCAAGCTGATCAAAATCCTAATCCCTGTAAAAAACAGTAACACGGTCGTGTTATTTGATCCAGACATCTTTTTGAGGCTGATTGGGGTCATTAATATTTGTATTCGTATTAGGGCATACCCGGTTGAAGAAGTCAGCGTTCAGTCAACGTACATTATCAAATAGATGGCTGTAAAGGCAAGTGTTGTGTGAACGCCATACAAGACGAAAGCTACCGCCACTCCTCCAAACCATCCCTTGATAGTCAGGAGATCACTGTCGGAGAGTGGTCGGGATTGCATCGAAGACATGAGCGAGCTAGGGAGAGAGAGCTAGGGAGAGAGAGCTAGGGAGAGAGAGGTGTGGGAGAGAAGTGTACTTGAGGGTGTCCTTTTTATTTTGGATTTTGAACTAAGTACGCTGCTTTGGGAACAGTTTGATCAAATCATTACCATTAATCCTGGGTCTTAAATTTAAATTTGAAACAAATGTGTACCTCCGTAGTGAGCTGAAAATGGATCAGGGCCTGGATTAAAAGACACATAGAGTGTAATTGGGTAGGCAAGGACCAAATTCACAACAAAGATCTTTCTGGTCGCTGGTGAACAGATTGAGATGAGTCCATTCTTTTTATATGTTTTCAAAAAATCTTCCACAAGAACATTCTTCAATTCACGCCTATCCAAACCCAACTACTAGACCCCCCATTAGGCCGACGCAATGTGGACTTAGATCAACCAGCTTCCCAGCATCTTTTCAAACCCTCGAAGCGTCATATGGCCCCGTTAGTTATCATTGTATACATGATCTGCAACAACACGGATATTGAAAGTGAGACGAGGAGGAATCTTCGTTGTGCACCTTGATTCTGACATTGATATCTCATATACAGATCCTTCTTCCTAGGTGACTCACTCACTACCCGTGCTCTCTTCTTACTCCAATTCCTGTAATCATTGTCATCAATCTCATCATTGGTTAACTCCTCCCCTCTTCTAACCCGTCAGTGTCCTTCGAAACCTTCCCTCCGAGCCCATGATCGCCCGTCAGTGTATAGTAGACTAGTAGTAAGTATATGAAACAATTATGCAGAGGGTGCCTATAGGACTGTCATTGGAATCAGCGGAGAGGTGATCACAGGTGATGGTTCGAACGAAGGAGATGAGAAGATGACGTTGATGAGTATGCATTCTTGACCTGTGATATGCCGATATTGAAAGATAACTTAAGACTATCAAAGATTGTGAGTTGCCGTTAAAGAGAACTCACGGTAAATCCCTGCCGACGCACAACAAAAAAAAAAAGAAATGGACAAAGGACAATAAAGGGAAAGTGCACCCACGGAAGATAACTCTCACCTAACTCCTACTCAATTTGAATACATCTTTCTTGTAAATTTCATGATCTTGCGCTTTCACTGAGTTCCACCCTTTATGACATTAAACATGATGTGCCTATCGTGAAACACGAGACGCAGGTATAAGCGATGGCGGGGATGTAATATAGCCATCAAAGAAGAAGGCCATCGCCGATGGTCTGCTTCAGATCCTAGTCGTTTCGGGTCACCGTTGTTCCATGGACTGTGTATCGTGTCATAATTTGCAGGTACGAGCTCACATCTTTACCGGGACCTATGGTACCGATATACCTGGGCGTCCCTTCCATTATACCGTAACTGAGGTACCTACCTTCAAATCAAATAGTACTAGCAGCTTTGGGTAAGTGATACATACTAGGATACCACAGTAAGCAAGCAAAACCGTTGACTCTTCCATAATATACAAGTGTGTCAACTTACAATTTAATAATTCAATAGTTGAATATGTGCTGCATTTCTCTCCAAGTTCTGTCTCCAAGTTCTGTCTACACTCAGTGTGGGAGCATATCCGACTCCGACGAAAGGAGGGACTCTTCGAAAGTTTGATCCGTCCGTTCCCGTTTGCTTTTAAGTAGAAAAATTCTTTCCACACCTCCTCCTCCACAGTCTCGGATGATCCGTCCATTTCCGCTTGCCTTTCTTCACGTCTCATCGGGAATCCCCGACTCCGACTAAATAGGAGAAGGGACTCGTTGCTCGAGTGGTTTCTGCCACCACTTCTGTCTGCAGTCTTTTCCACACTTGTATTTGGGAAGTCTCCCCCATAGCTCTAGTGTTTTCTGGGTAATTTTTCGTCTCAAGGCTGAACCAGATGAAGAGCTTGTGTGTCTGGTGGTCTGACTATTGTTATGAGCAGCCTGTCTCAGTCCAATTACTTACTGCGCAAGTTGCTGCAATTTTTTGCAGTAGAATCTTTGGTTGCACATTTATAAAGAGACATGAAATGAGTAGTGAATACTTCATTTTTTATGCAATGTTGGCAGTGACTCTGAGCTCCAGTCTAGCAAGGACGAGACTTCCGGCCTCGTAATATCTGGTGCGAAGTCGGAGTCGGGGATGCCGCGGTGCGGCGCTAAGATTTACATCTGATGGATTCGACATGGAATTTTTGGAAGCCTCATCATCAATCCCACAGATATCAGGAAACTATTATGCATCACGGCAGACCGCTCGAAACTAATAAGTACTTGCTACTCAGGCCAGTTTACCATCTGCATCAGATTTAACAACGGCAAAGCCCGTTGTTGCTGGGTCATTACTTGAAGAACTGCCGTTTTTTCTTAATGATCCATCATCATTGGTTGTAGACTTGTAACTCCTACTGGACTGTGTACTTGTGGTTTAGTTTTGTCCATCGTCATCACTGATCACTGCGCTTAAACAGCTTTGACCCAATCTATCATTACAATCCTCGTTCAGCGCATTACGAGGCCGGAGTTTACGGAGGTCTCGTCCTTACTAAACTTGAACTGGCTGCTGGAGTTTCGTGCGTATACCCATATGGTAAATCAACTATCTTATCTATAAATCAGATGACGTGCCGTGTCTATCATCCACCGGCCTCGTAACTGCCACGCGTAGCGATGGCCCACTTCTACTTATCACTACTATAACTGGTGAATTGGTTCTAATTTTTCTTATTGTGTATTTCATGGTGTCCTTGCCAGCACGCTAACTCCGGTGCTATGAAGTCTTGATTTTGGACAGATGAAGAAGTAAACTATCTAGCTTCAGTAATGGGATACTACAGAGGTGGCGAAAAAGATTGCACCTAATCAGGTGCCGCGCGGCCCAGCCATGTAATCGTGGGTACGTCTGGGTACGTCATCCCGCTTTCAAGTTCTTTACTCAAACTCTTTCACAGGTGGTAGTGGATTGGCGGCAGTCCGTCAGACGTCTCTTCGATCCTTGTGAGGATGTAAATTGCGATCTCTTCGAAAATCAGAACGTGCGAAGGGCAGCTTCGTTGAGGTGGTACACTTCTTCTGTTAGTCCGTTTAGTCGAGTTTCAGTTAGATCCCGCATTCCTGAAATGGTTTCAAGTTGACCCTTGATTCTTAGGCCCGACTTGAAGATGGTTCTATACTACTCTTTGGGTTAGTTTTCTTGTTCAAAATCCCGATTTACGCATATCCGAAGTAATTAACGCGCAACCCTTCAGCGATTCTTGGATTGACTTACCCCCGCCTCGTATTTGATCCAATGTCTGCTTAGTATCGCCGATTTTCCAAACATCACCAGCCCTACATATGAGTTTTATCCGCCCAAGAATATACATGGTTCGTCCTCTCGTCAAGTGGTCTGTTCCCTACATACCTAGTATATTTGTCATTTCAGGCCGGAACTGTTACTTACCGGGTCGGGAAAATTGATGCCTTCCAGTCCAAGCAGGACCACATCGGTGTCTCGGGCTTAAAGTTGCATGTAAAGACGATTTCTCCGTAAACTCCGGCCTCGTAACCTTCTCCTCACATTCCGGTAATTTCCCCTTCGGGGTGACACACGAAAAATTTGGAACAATACAGGAGAAGATCAGCATGGCCTGTGCATAAGGTCCAGGATGGCACGCTTTCCCGGAGTGGTAGACCTACGGATCTCAATATTTATTTATTTTTTGTCTAAGTCTTTTGTTCCGTTTCATGCTTCATGAACAACCGAACCTAAGGCTATAGCGGTGATATTCAAACAAGATTTTTTAGTCCAAAGTACTTAACCCATCATGTACTTGACCTTAATGAGTAAACCAGGTGTACAATCCTACTCTTTTACTTTCAGTACGACCGAATCTATTTCTATATCATATATTATCCATGTACTAAATTACGTCGACTTCAACGAATTATAAGAATACCTCAAACCCACATCTATGTATCTATCGGAATGCAATGTAATCTACCTGTCCAAAGTCCAGAAAAAGAATGTCTAAAAAAAAAGTCCTTGTCGGATGTCCCCAAAACTAAAACAAAAAACAAAAAACTCAAATCACCACCATCCCCAAAAGAACACCCATCACCCCCACAACCACCCCAACCTCAACGCCCATCCCCATCCCCATCCCCATACGCATAAACCCACTCGCTCCATTACTACTCCCACTCCCACTTCCTTTACACACCCCCTCCCCAATCTCCTTAACCATCAACACCATCGGCTCTCCATTCCTCGCCGTCACCTCAACACTTCCATCACTCTTCACATTGACTTCCTCGCAAGTAAACACATCCACCAACGTTTGTCCTCCTTCAAACCCTCCTCCACCTTCGTTGTCGTTCCCAGGTACTGTCCATACCGTGGAAGAATCACCCTCCCCACCATTAGTCAAAAGCGTGAGCAAAGGTGGTTTCGAAATGGCTATACCATGTGTGTCGGAGGAGGAGGAGGAGGATTGTTGGACGTGAAAAGTCGCTTGGGTGGATAAGAAATTGGGGTTGGAGGATATAGCGGCTTTACGTGCTGCGTTGAGCTTGGTGACGTGGGTTAAGAGAGGTTTGTTGTCTGTGTTGTAACCAGAGAGCCAGAGACTGGATTACGAAACGAACGAGTGGATAAAAACATATTCATAAATATGGACAAGTAAGTCAGTTCAAAAATACGTTTAAAGAAACAAAAGGGGTGGTCTCAACGTACGCTTCCCTATTAGCAGGATCACTCCCACCCTGATACCCCTGCTCCTGCCCCTGATACAAAATCGGTATCCCATCATTAACAAAAACCCAAGTGATCGCGTTCTTAACCAAAGCTTGATCACTCGTCTCGCTCTGAACCCTAGGTTGATCATGGTTCTCTATAAAAGACCCGCTAGCGAAGGGGTCTTTGTACTGTTTTTGAGCTTGTTGAGCTATTTCAGCGATGTGGGAGACGTTGCCAGAGGTGCTGGTGAATGCGGAGAAGACGGCAAAGTAAGTGGGGTAGTCGAGGACGCCGGAGATGAGTTGGGTGTAGGGTGAGGCGTAGGTGGTGTTATCAATGAGGACCTGTCGTGTGTGTATTGTATGATTATGAGGATAAGTAAATCAACAAATATGAACCCCCAATGTTACCAACTCACCTCACCAACAGTATAAACACCCGCAGACGAAGCGAAATCGGGCCAAAAGTCTTTTCGAACATGTTTAAGAGTGTCTATCCTCAACCCGTCGATGCTATACTCTGAAACGAGGTTTTTGACCCAGTTGTTCATAATATCCACGTTGGTGGAATTCTCCGTGTCCAAATCGATGAGCGGGGAAGATGGTGTACCTAACCAACATTGTTCGACGTCTGTCTGGTTATTATAGTCCGAGATGAAACACTGAGTGTGGAAAGATGATTGACCGCCGAATGGTTGGAGAGTGGAGTAGTCAAAGGGTTCGGGGTAGATGTCGGAAGTGTTGGTGGGTATTGCGGCTAGACTTTTTTTGAGGTATGGGGTTTTTTTTTTTTAGTTTTTTCTTCAAGAGTATAAGTATGACGGGAGAGCCAACTCACTGATTCACGACAACGTCAACCATGAGGTACATTCCTCGGTCATGTAAAGCTGAACTGAGCTTTTTCAAGTCGTCGGAGGATCCGAAATGAGAATTAATGTTATTGATGTTGGAGGTCCAGTAGCTAGCCAAAGAACGAGAGGTTTCGATTTTTTTTTTTTTAGACAAAAGCCCCCGTGCATATATACGCAATAATCACACACTCACCCATGATACGCTTCTCCCACACCCGTATCTCCTTCAACGTTCTGAACGACTGGTGATATCCAAATAGCGTCAAAACCCATATTCTGGATGTAATCCAACTTGTTTACGATTCCTGAAAAAGTACCGCCGCAGTATTTTCTCTGGGATGTATCACAGCTTGGAGAAGAACCATCCGCCATTGCGAATCTGTCTGTCAAGACCTGTATAGACCGTGACGAGGGCAATCAAGAAAAGGCGCGTTTTTCAAGTTGAGCGAGGTTTGTACAAAGTGATGAGGCGTAAGACACACGTACCTGGTAGATTGACCTGGACTTCCAGTTGTCCGAGGAGGCGCATAATGCTAGGGTTGGACCCAGGAGAAGTGAGGAGAGTGCCAGGAGCCGCATGGTAGGTGGGTGAAAGTAAAGAAGACCAGTCCGAAACACAACTGACAATGCCGAGAGCTAAACGTGATGGGTTAGGGAAAAGAACGGGACGGGGTTCAGACGTGAGGACTCACTGAAATACGAAAAGGCGTTGTGTACAAGGCTGAAGGTGTTCAACGAGTGTGAAGGAAGGACGAAAGAATGATCGTGTTGAATGAACGTGGAAGAGGTCCGAACTTTGGTACAACGCACACCCCGTGAGCAAAGCCTGTGCTGGTGGTAGATGAACAAGAAATTTTAATTCGGGTCCCTAAAAAATCGAGGGTTCTTGATGTCGCTCGGCGTCGTCCGACTCCCATTATTACAACGACGGTCAACATAGTCCGTATGGGTAAGTATCCCGGGAAATGGTCCATTCCAACTTGCAAAGTCGCTGTTAAGCTTGTCAGGCTTCATCTTCGTCGAATACTCGAGTGCTTGAGGACTACCATCACGTCAAACTGTGATGTCGGGCGCTGGCATGTGTTATTGATAGATGGTCGCATCATACTTACAGAAACACCGTGAGTCTTTAGCGAGACCGGTTGTAAACCCGGGCTGTACATATTCAAATGCCAGCATGTGCGTTTGCGCACAGACCCATTGTCCAGGCCCTCAGACAGCCGATTCTCATTCGAGACTGCACTCATGAGCATATGGTCCCAAAAGGGCTTTTGTCTCTTTTCCAGCGAGCACTAAAACAGACATAAGTGAAGTGGGCCACCGCAAGTGGAATGGTCGGTGAAAGAAGCCGGAGTTTCCGATGCCTAAAAAGACCTTGACAAACAAGACCACATCGGTGACCGACCGAAGCAAAAAGTTGGTTGTGTGTACTGATGAAGTGAAGTGGGCCACCGCAAGCGTGGCAAGTACGAGGTCCTGGAATGGGCTCATCAACTGTTACTGAGCCGAGGAAGTCAGACACGCCAAAAATACCAAAATTTCCGTCGAGCGGATCGATATGGGTATGGAAATGAGATAAATCTGAAGGCTAGATATGAGTCCAAATACTTTATGTATCGTTTAGCTAGATATATGAACAGAAACTTGATATATTTGGACACCTTTCAGTAAATTTGATTGATGAGCAGACACATCGAGTATTAAATCTTTTGAAAGGAGTACAAAAAGACCTTAAATCAAGGCTCTGGACATGGTTACGGATATGCGTCCAGAAAGACAATAAGTCCGGCTTCGTGGTATAGCTGCCAATACTTCATTTGTCCACGGAACAGATATACCAGAATCAATTCAATTTTGGCATATCCGTTCTGAAGACAAATAAACTATCGGCACCTATGTCACAAAGCTGGACTTATTGTCTTTCTGGGTGCATATCCGCGACCATGTCCGGAGCCCTAATTTAAGATCTTTTTGTACTTCTTTCAATAGATTCAATACTCAATGTGTCTGCTCGTCAATCAAATTTACTGAAAGGTGTCCGAATATATCAAGTTTCTGTCCATATATCTAGCTAAATGATACATAAAGTATTTGGACTCATATCTAGCCTCCAGATTTATCTCATTTCCATACCCATATCGGGTCATCGATCCGCTCGACGGAAATTTTGGTATTTTTGGCGTGAGAGGCTTCTACACGCACTCGGGTGTGTAAGAAGCCGAGTTTCCGATGCCCGATTGGTAATAAAGGTCTTGACAAACAAGACCACATCGGTGACCGACCGAGGCGAAAAGTTGCGTGTAAAGACGATTCCTCCTTTCAGTCGGCCTCGTAATGTCACAAGTTTCCAGTCTGCTCAGATGGGAATAATATAACACGAAGGAATGAGGTTGTCACCTTGCCCGACAGGCACGAGGCCCCCCAAATGAGTGGAAAGCAGCATTACTGTACCATTTCGAAGTAATGTTCAGTCACGCATCACACAGAAGTCTGAACCAGGAATTATAAGGCCAGTGTCACACATCACAATGAACTTTGAACTGTGTGACCAACCAAGTACTTTTGGCTCCAAAAATCAAAAAATTCATCTCTAACTTTTTTTCTGTCACTCTAGACTTCCTTTGCCTTCTTAACTGTAGAAAACTTATTTTTTCTAACCAAAAGGTGTATTTACAGTCTAAAAGTACAGGAAATTTTTTAGATTAGTTAGTCAAAATGAACTGAGATTTTGGTTGTCACATACATTTCTGATGAATGAACCAGTTTGCTGGTGGAGTTCATTGGTCACAGGTCACACCTGATGAACATTACTTCAAAATGGTACAGTATATCACCCCTGCAACTTGGAAGCAGAAAAAAAATATACCTCCTAAAGTCGGCCTTCAAGCACCTCCATTTGCGCTCTCCACTATTCTACAACATCGCCTCGAATGCGTCATTTATGCTTGTTGTCGAATCAGAGCTGTCATCGAGTGGTTCTTCTGGTCGAGAAACAATAGATTTCTTCTGGGTGTGACTTTTCGAACTCACTCATCCGTGAGAAGCCTTCTTGTAGACCTCCTATGCACAAGCACCACCTGTGAGATTTAGGGGGTAGATGACTATCTTTTCCTCCCACCTAATTTAAGTCTTGAGTATATAGCAAACCTTGGTACAGTCCCGGCATCGCAGTCACCATCAAGCCTCAAGAGAGACAGGAAAGTTACGAGGCCGACCGAAGGAAGGACTCGTCCTTACTCAACCCGAGCTGCATAGGTGATCGGGGTCAGACCCATTTGGCATATCTTATCACTGTCGGAGCTAGTAATCAATTAATCATCTTTTACTTCGGCCTCGTACATGCCGCGCAAAGCGACGGCCCTCTTCCTTCATGTCTACCACCGTCTGTTACCTGGCTGATCCAAACTCCAAACGCATTCCTGATTCAAAAGCTTGAGGAAGAACTCTTGTCTGGTAGGACTTATGAAATCTCGGAGGGTTGCGGTCATACATGTTATGAACAGACTCGAAAGTGATGATATTATGGAGGGTAGGGAAGTGAAAATGAGAGTCAAACTTGAATGCAAATTCGTATTTTTTCGGGAGTCTTTTCCTGGATTTTTTCATTGGTAAAATTTCACATGGACTTATTATACGAATACATAGTGACAAGCGAAAAGTGGGACAAGTGATGGTGAATGGGAACGGTTCTGAAAACGAACTGAAGTGACTAGACCGTATCTGCAACGGGAAAAATGAAAGCTCCAATAATACAAAATTAATTCAGTAAAGCTTAAAACTTGAAAACGGTCAAATTTCCCGTTGCAGGTACGGTCTATGACAAGTATTTGATTTCAGCAAAGCTTTTAATACTCAGTAAAGAGGGGGAAATTTGCTTTCATCGAGTCTCAATATTAATGCACTTACAAGTGATAATACTGGCAATTACAAGAGGAAACTTTGGGTATTGATGCCACGATGATGACAATATTAATACGGTAAAAAACGAATTTCCCGGGACGGGAAATGTCTAGGAAATCGTAGGGGGAATCTATCTAATATATTTACTCTAGAGCTACAGAGCTGACGGTTTGAAAAAAGACTTTTTCATTTGTTTGTCCATCGTTAGCAAATGGAACAAACAAGCTCAAGCAATGACAATTAGTTGATTCGGTGTCTTCTACCCCTCCTCTCATTTCAACATCGAACCCTCGAACAAGTAAGTCCTCTGTTCATCTGACACTCCACTTCTAACGCTGCCTCTGTTGGCAGAAGAACCTAATAGGAGCAGTAGCGACACGTACACGACATCTACCATCGGCTATGCATCACTCCGATCCCGAAAGTTGTGTTCCATCTGCGAATTCGAAAGTTTAGGGCACCAAAAGGCTGGATGTAGGCCATGAGAAGGAGTATGACAGTTCTACTTATCCTGACCGTGACCATGCCGAGTAAACGTTTACCAACGGGAATCAAATACATCCATTTTGTGGGTCATCTTTGAGGAGCGTGTTTGGCGTTTCATGAGACTTTTTTTGCAGAACTTAAAACCACAAGTGAATTCAAGCTTTCGGTACCTCGCTTCTTACTTCTGTCAGCAGGTCTTCAGCTTCAACATTCTTCCTTCGGTCTGCTGGACTCGCACCAAATCAGTCAACATTTCTACTCCCTGAGTAAACTCTGCTGAAGTATTTAAACTTTAAACGTGAGTATGTATATTTTCTTTAACATTGTACGACCCACCTCGAGTCGATACTGATGAAGCTCTCTCCTGCATTCCGTTTTATACTTACCAGTGGGATCTTTGGAGCCCTTACGGCTGGGCAATTTGCTCCGGGAGAGTGGTCTCTAGTACAGGATGGGTTTGTCTACATATTGCTTCTTCGAAAACTATTTTGATACGGTGTACAGGCTTTCTGGTGTTAGTGCTCTGGAACTCGCCATTGTCTCCGAGACAACGGCTATGATTTTTGACAAGGTGTAAGTCTACTTAAACTCTTGTAATTTTTATATATGACCCGACTGGTAACTGGTGTTGTAGGGAACACAACCCTCTTCAAACAAATGGACACGTTGCATGGGCTGCAGAGCTTGATCTCGTCACCAAAACTGTCCGGCCCTTGAACCCAACCAGTAACACTTGGTGCGGAACCGGAAGTTTCTTATCCAATGGAACTATGGTTAGCGTGGGTGGTAATCCTGTTGTAATCACGGGTACGTCTGGGGTACGTCATCCCGCTATCAAGTTCTTTACTTAAACTCTTTCACAGGGGGCGATGGACTAGCGGCAGTCCGTCTCTTCGATCCTTGTGAGGATGGGAATTGCGATCTCTTCGAAAATCAGAACGTGCGAAGGGCAGCTTCGTTGAGATGGTACACTTCCTCTGTTAGTCCGTTTAGTCGAGTTTTAGTCAGATCCCGCATCCCTGAGATGATTTGACTCCTTGATTTTTAGGCTCGACTTGAAGATGGTTCTATGATACTCTTTGGGTCAGTTATCTTGTTCGAAATCCCGGTTTACGCATATCCGAAGTATTTAACGCGCAACCTTCAGCGGTTCTTGGGATAACATGTAAGGATCGAATCACCTCTGCCTTGTATTTGATCCAACGTCTGCCTAGTATCGTCGATTTGCCAAACGTCACCAATCCTACGTATGAGTTTTATCCGCCCAAGAATATACACGGTTCGTCCTCTCGTCGAGTGCTTTGTTCCCTACATACCTAGATTTGTCACCTCAGGCCAGAACGGTACCCCCATCTTCGTCCCATTCTTAATGGAAACACTCAACGCCAATCACTTCCCAATTCTGATTCAACTCCCTGACGGAAATTTCTTTGTCGCTGCGAACACGAAGGCAATAATATTTGACTGGAAGACCAACTGGGAAGTGAGACGTCTTCCAGACGTTCCCAACGGCGTCCGTATTAGCAATCCTATACCAGCTGGAGCTACTCTCCTTCCTCTGACTCCGGAGAATAACTATACGCCCGAAGTGCTAATCTGCGGGGGCTCGGTTTTCGATGATAGCCTTCCACATTTCGACAACTTGTCTTCGCAAGAACCCACTTCAGACCAATGCATCAGGATGGTCTTAAATGATGAAGGTATTGCAAAAGGATGGGAGGTTGAGCATATGCCTGATCCGAGGATTATGTCTGAGTTGATTTTGTTGCCTGATGGACGGGTAACGATTGTGAACGGAGCACAGACCGGTGTTTCTGGATACGACAGAGTATTGATTGACCTTCTCTCTTCCCTCTTCAGGAAATTTACATATTGAACTATAGGTGCCAGATCCAATCGGTGAATGTAATTCCGACCATCCGGCTTTCACTCCATCGCTATACGATCCTCAGGCAGCCTCCGGCAAACGTTTCACTCAAGAAGGACTTCCAACATCTGACATTGCTCGAATGTATCATTCCACAGCTACTTTGACACCAAATGCTTCTATTCTCCTTGCTGGCTCAAATCCGAATACGGACGTGGAGACCCATGTTTTCCCGACTGAATACAGACTGGAGTGGTTGTCTCCTCCTTACATGCAACACATTCGTCCTACTTTCACCGGATTGCCCGCGACTTTCGATTATGATTCACAGGTCACTCTTGACGTTGATATTCCTGAGGGAGGTGAAAATGTTTCTGGTACGTTTTTGACGATGTGGCTCGGGACCGGACTCCGCAGTGCTAATCATTCCGTCGACAGCTGTTATTATGGACTTTGGAGTAAGTCGTATACTTAGTTTATGGAACATCTGATGAGAGAGTTTGATTGGCTGCAATAGTTTGCAACTCACGGTGTTCACATGAACCAACGTCTTGTTGGTCTCGTATCGCAATTGTCAAACGACAAGACTAAATTGACTATCACCGGACCTCCCTCTCCCGCCATCTATTCACCAGGTCCGGCTTTTGTCTTTGTTCTCGTCGATGGCGTTCCTAGCTTTGGATCCAAGACTTTGATTGGTACTGGTGCTCAGCCACCACTTGATGAAGGTGCACTAAATAAGTGAGCACCAATGGGATATTCCTTGTCTTTCTTTAGGTCGAGAGGTCTGACATTATTTACTTTTTTTAGTGTCCTGTCGCAACAGCCACTCTTCTGGGATAAATGGACCGCGGCGCATCCAAATGCAAGTGACGCGGAGAGAAACATGTTCTCTAGTGTCCCTGCTCCTTCTCCTACGGGTTATTAAGACCAGGCTTAAATATCGAACAGTAGGAAGTTACAGGCTACAATTATCAAGAGGTTGTAGTTACTTTGGCCATGTATGCATTGTACCAAATACTATTTAAAAAATATTGTCAACATAAGACGTGGCCGAGAATCCTTTGCGCGCCAAAAACACGTTCTAATCATCAAAACTCAATCCTCTGTAGGCTCTCGTCCACTCATTTCCTTCTATCTATATAATAATATGATGTTTGGTAGAATTCCTTATTTTCACCCTCAGGTATGTACTTATTCATTAAAGCTGATGAGAATGGTTGCCAGATATAGTCAACATAAAGAGTTCCCAAGTCATTTTTGTACCAATTGATACTTAAGGTTTACAAAAAATGTGAATCATGAAATAAGCAAGCTTGTTAGAGCCATCTGTCCAAACACCTCACAATTAATATTAAAGAGAAAGACAAATACTCTGGTATACTACTATAGTGACTACAATGCACTAATATCAGAGGTCTGGGTCATCTCCATCCCATATTAGAGACTGACAACTGCCCTTGGGTTGAACATGAATTTGTCGAAATAGATCGATCAGCGGATTGCGTACTCGTGGACATTTGGCTCAAAGGTCGAACTAATTCGAGCACGGATTGTCCTGAATATACCGCATCGATAATCCCGTACTAGTTTTATTCATCTCGACCGCCAATGATTTGAAACCGAGAGTTTAGAATGACGAAAATCATGTTCACGTATTTTTTCGGCCATATGAGTATTGCAGCGGTTCTTAGATTCTTTTGGAAGGTCTGAAGAGAGTAAAATCAACCTTATCAGGTTTAAAGAGTTTCATGGAATAAGGGTCGGTGGAAAATTTGTGGAAAATGCCACTTGTAGTGATCTAGTTCGCTTTTTCTTTTTATATGCACCATGCATCATAACTTACTTAATGGAAAGAGCATAAAACGTAACATCACCTTGAATCGTTATTTCTCTGGTCGGACTCTTGCTCAAGAAAGTAACACTGCGATCTGTGTGACACACTTTATGTATAAGCGTCCTCGTTCACATGACCTTGACCTCACTTTCGGCTCTATTCGGATTCCGCTCCAGACTACTCAGATGGGAATGAAGGAATGAGATTGTCGCTTCGCGCGGCAGGTACGAGACCCAGGATAATAATGTACCAGATGGATATAACTCGTGGAAAGTAGCATTAATATTATACCACCCTGCAGTCCTCCTATTGAAGTCGGCCTTCAAGCACCTCCGTTTGCACTTTCCGCTATTCTACAAGATCACTTCGAATGCGTCATTTATGCCTGTTGTCGAATCAGCGCTGTTACCGAGTGGTTCTCCCGGTTGAAATACAATAGATTCTTCTGGATGTGACTTTTCGAACTGCTCATCCGTGAGAGGCCTCTTGTAGACCTCCTATTCACAGCAGCTGTGAGATTTGGGGTAGATGACTATCTTTCTCTCCCACATAATTAAAGTCTCAAGTAAATAGCAAACCTTGGTACGGTTCCGGCACCGCGGTTACCATGATCAAGCCTCAGAAGAGAGAAAGGAGAGTGTCCACCACCGTCTGTCACCTGGATGATGAAAACTCCATACCGGTACCATTTTATGTTTTAATGCATTCCTGATTCAACAGTTTGAGGAAGAACTCCTGTCTGGTAGGACTTATGCTTACAGTCAATATCCAGAGGGTTTTTGTCGTACATGTTCAGTATGAACACTGGCAGGCTCGAAAGTACGGTAGGTAAGGAAATGAAAACGAGAGTCAAAAAATGCAGATCTATATTTTTTCGGGTGAGAAGTAAGATAAGTAATGGTGAATGAGAATCACGGTGGTTCTGAAAATACTGAAATGAGACTATGTATGACAAGTCTTTGATCTCAGCAAAGTTTGATAAAACAGTATGCTTTCACCCAGTAGTCTCAATGACAAGTGATATTACAAGAGGAAACTTTGAATATTGATGCCACGAGGATGACAATACGGGAAGTGTCTAGGAGATCGTAAGAGGAATTTATCTGATATATTTACTCTAGAGCTAGTAACGGAGCTGAAAAAAGATTCATCTATTTGTCCCACAACTTTGGAACAAACAAGTTCAAGCAATGACAACTACTAGTTTGATTTGGCGTCTTCTCCCTCCTCTCATTTCACATCGAACCCTTGAACAGGCGAGTACTTTGTTCATCTGACACCCCACTTCTAACGCTGCCTTTGTTTGCAGAAGAATCAATAAGAGCAGTGGTGACACGTACACGACATCTACCATCGGCTATCATCACTTCGATTCCGATTCTGTTCCATCTGCGAATTCGAAAGTTTAGGCACCAAAAGGCTGAATATAGGCCATGAGAAGGAATATGACAGCTCTACTTATTCTTACCGTGACCATGCCGAGTAAACGTTTACCAGCGGGGATCAGATACATCCATCTCGTGGGACGTCTGTGAGGAGCGAGTTTGGTGTTTCATGAGACATTTTTGCAGAACTTAAACCAAAAGTGAACTCAAGCTTTTGGTACCTCGGTTCTTACTTCTGTCAGCAGGTCTTCAGCTTCAGTATTCTCTCTTCTTTTTGTTTGTTGAACTCGCACCAAATCGGTCAACATTTCTACCCCCTGAGTAAACGTATTTAAACTTTGAACGTGAGTATGTATACTTCCTTTAACCTTGTACGACCCACTTCGAGTCGATACCGATGAAGCTCTCTCCTGCATTCCGTTTTGTACTTCCCGGTGTCATCCTTGGAACCTTTACGGCCGGGCAATTCGCTCCGGGAGAGTGGTCTCTAGTGCAGGATGGGTTTGTTTACATATTGCTTCTTGGAAATCCATTTTGATGTCGTCTACAGGCTGTCTGGTGTTAGTGCTCTGGAACTCGCCATTGTCTCCGAGACTACGGCCTTGATTTTTGACAAGGTGTAAGTCTACTTAAACTCTTGTAACTTTTATATATGACCCGACTGGTAACTGGTGTTGTAGGGAACACAACCCTCTCCAAACAAATGGACACGTTGCTTGGGCTGCAGAGCTTGATCTTGTCACCAAAACCGTCCGGCCCTTGAACCCAACCAGTAACACTTGGTGCGGAACCGGAAGTTTCTTATCCAATGGAACTATGGTTAGCGTGGGTGGTAATCCTGTTGTGTCTTATTTGCGGCTTTTAGTTCTGATAGAGAAAGGGCTGTTTGTATACAATAAGTTCGAACTACACTTGCACAGGTAGAAAATACAGCTTATTCTTATTTGCGGTTTTTAATCCTAGTAGATCTGGAAATGGCTCGAAAAGAAAGGGCTGTTTGTATACAGGAAGTTCGAACTACACTTGAACAGATAGAAAAATACAACTTATTCATACGAGTCAGTCTTATTTGCGGCTTCTAGTCCTGGTAGATACTAATTGGCTCGAAAAGAAAGGGCTGTTTGTATATACACAGGAAGTTCGAACTACACTTGAACAGATAGAAAAATACCAACTTATTCATACGAGTCAGTTTTGTCTGCGGCTTTTAGTCCTGGTAGATCTGAATTGGCTCGAAAAAGACAGGGCTGTTTTGTATAAAGTAGATGTGTGATAAACTGAATAGGCGGGGACTTAAAACTAATTAAAGGAGTGGTACGTAACGGACTTGTTTTTTTACTACGAGCTATCACATGGCTTACAAGAAGTGTTCGAGAAGGGGCGGAAAAAACAAAGTAGTTAATAGCGTTGCCTAGTTTTTCATAAGCCTCAGTCCTTACTTACATTTTTCCGCTCGCGAGGCAGTAGTTCGCGAGGGCACTGTCTTTTTGCTGACTGTCGTACGTTCAAAGACGCGTACGTATAGCGTAGTGCCACCGCACTTAAGACGCACAGTGGGACGCACGGACGCACGGCCACCGACACGTGGACGCACAGTCACTTTAAAAAATAAAGTAAAAGGGGCAATTGACCTTTCCAAAAAAAGTTTCATAATCAGAATCTTCATAATCTATCGCACGTCATAGTTCGATATAATTTTTAACATGACTAACTCGGGACGCTTTTAACATTTATCGTACGTCTAATTAAACCGCCGTGCGTCTAAAAAGCAAACTGTGCGTCCAGTACACTAGGACGCACGGTTGGACGCACAGTGGACGCACGGTGGACGCACAGCGGACGTCCAGTGTATTTACCTGCGTTAAGACAAATAAAACACAAGAATTTGGGTACTGAACATAATGTCGGCAAGGAAATTCATTATCGTTAGCGGTGCGTACGCCGTAAAACATTTATTTACACATTGAACATCTCCGATAGACAATGACAGATATCTTCTAATGGAGTTACAGTCTTGGAGTCTATCTCAGTGAGTTGTTATACGTTTGTCACTCTATACTGAGAAGAACCTGTGAAATGTGTATCAGAGACAGATAAGTAAAGAGATGAGAATATGAATTATATGAATCGTTGTAACAAAAGTAATGAAACACCGTACACGACTCGAAGATGGATGAGTAACTATCTGTAGACAGTCGTGACAATTTAATTGTACTAATAAAGTGTCTCTGGTGGCATTCGAAACGTAACCGTCAAGTCTTACCAAAATAAGTGCCTTTTGGCTTAAAAACTCCAAATAACACAAAATAGAATTAGTTCTCAACTATAAGAAAAACGGTGAAGACCTTTGATACTTAGTCAATATTACATAGTTACATAAACTTACGAGTTAGAGTCTCTTGACTGACAACTAAAGTTACAATCAGTATTTTTCTAGTTTGAAAAATCAGACAAAAAATCTAAATAACAAAAGTAAGTCAAATAACCTAACAAACTGGGGAATTAGTATCTCTTGTCCATCAAGATCCATTTACGTACTTTCTAGAACTGTAAAATCATAAAAGAACAGAACGTCCTGACTTGTTGAAAACGTACATTTTTAAACTTACTTCCACGTGTCTCACTAGTTAAAGTAAGTAAGTAGGTATTATTGTCGACAGGTGCCTTTATTATTTTTGACGCCTCAGGGCAGGGTTGAGTGTATCGGTTTTTGCGGTGTTGTTTGTAGAAAGTGGAGGGTGTCCTTATAGTTGTATTTTTACACTAAACACTCATACTATTAGCATTTCGAATAAAGACTCGCGGTCTAGGGAATCACTTTTGATCCTGCTTACACAACGTACATCCCTCCTGTGTTGGTGAGGTCTGTCCTTGGACAGTCTTTATTTGTTCTCTGAAGTTGTGCTGTTGGATTAGCCCTAGTTCGTTTTTTTCTCTTATGTTGGTAAGACCACAGTTTCATCGACACCTTACTATGTACATCTGGTTACAGGTCAGCCACCTTCGGTAAGAACTTACCTTTTCAAACGGTCCGTTACGGTCAATCCTAGAGATGTGTCTTGCTCCCTTTCGTGCCTACCAGTCGTAATGAAAGTGGCTAACTTAGACCGCGGATCTTTATACATTTAAAGAGCTTCCCCCTTCTCTTTTCAGTTAATTATGAGACAACCATGGTCTTTGTGGCCAGACGCGAGGCAAGTGTTAGCAGTGAGCAGGTAGCCCGTTGTTTTAGTTGAGCCTGTATTAGGAGCCTAGTCCGTATACGAGTTGGAGGGTAGGAAAACGTTATGGAAGTAGTAAATTCTGGTAGGACTACGTAACCAGGCTTCACCCAAGAACGCTTCTGTTCAACAGCTTTACACTTTCCGATTGTAGCTTCTGGCTCGGGGGCGTTTAGTCGTGAAGCCCACATATCAATAAGAGGCCTCAGTCCCCCTCCTCTCATCGAGGTCGACCATATCCCAACGATTATGCCTGGGGCAACCCTTACAGACCTTCTGCAGAGTGAAGGGCCAACCAGAAGGTTAGCTTATAATAACGGAAGCACAAGCGTCGCTGTTTCTTTAAAGGCAGTCCCTCAACCTAGTCTTAACCCTTCACTAACCGTCCCTCACAAAGGCAGTTTTTACCCTGTTTCTACCCCCATGGCAAGGCCGGAATTTACTGTTTATATCCATACATCCCTTGTCTGGTGAGCTGCTCTCCTGCTTGGCACATATAAGAACCCGCCTATTTTGAGTATACACCCGCCAACCACTACAAACCTTTTAGCCGCTATGATTCGTCTGCAACCTAATTTATGTTCCGTCTACACTCAGTTAGGAATGGACAACAGGGTTCTTGGCGACTTCCTAACGCGCAATTAATGAAGCCTATACGCATTTAACCCTAAAAATTGTTCTTTTGACTGGGTTTCTCATCATATCTTGGTAGAAGTTCAGCTCGGATTCTTAGTTCTCAGTTTGGTAAAGTCCCTACGCCCTAGACTGTTTTTGAGCTGATTTGCCTGATTGTCTCCTTCACATGGTGGAGTTGCTTCGACGGGAAGCGAGCAAGACTAAAAGCTTCTCTAGCGTTAAAGGTAGGAGTGTTCCTAGCTTCTCTGCCTGACGGCGGTTAGGTGATGGTGGACACTTTCTCAAACTCATTTCTTGAACTTTCGCCCTACTGCATGGGACCTGCATGGGTGCTAA
>ML179597.1:34827-70986 GCA_004369135.1 Dendrothele bispora CBS 962.96
GCAACGGTTTACTCGGGAATCCGATATACGTTGCTAGTAGCTTCACTGTTAGAGCTGAAGTGGAGATTTGAAGGGAAGTAGAAGAGGTGATTGTTAGGGGAAATATTAATCCGTAGGCCAGGCCGTGCCGTTGAGTTGTAGGGTCTACCAATGCAACGGTTTACTCGGGAATCCGATATATATACGTTGCTAGTAGCTTCACTGTTAGAACTGAAGTGGAGATTTGAAGGGAAGTAGAAGAGGTGATTGTTAATGAGTTATCTTACCCGATGGACAGTGCACTTAACTTTCAGGCGGACTTAGCTTTTCCAAAAATAGCAATGCGTTGAACGACATTACGGGTAACAGGGAATTGTACTTAGGGAGTTGAGGCATGGTTTTTTGGAGCGTCGTTTTGTGCTCTTGGGTAGCGGCAGTCCGATGATTAGGTAGCCATCCAAAAAAATGACAACCTCATGCCATTATGAATGTGGTACTTATCCCCAACAGCCAATGAATGGCCAATGAAGAAGAAGAAATAGTAAAGAGAAAGAAACAAGCAAATTCATATATATGTGTAATAATTGATTACTTGTGGAGACAGAAGTGATGATGCTCTGTCTCCACTCAATGAACAAGTATAAAGATAAAAGTAGTATGAATATATGGATCTAAATAAGAGAGAAAATGAACATAGATCCATAAATGTTGAGACAGAAGTGATGATGCTCTGTCTCTAAATAAGAGAGAAAATGAACATAGATCCAGGCTTAAAGTTGTCCAATACCCGACATTGCAGCGCACTTAAATTGAGCTGCAACCTTAAGGCTTGGAAACTAGTTCACGGTGGCATCATAGAAAGTCGTTCTTGTCAAGAACGAGCAACAGCTAAAAACAGAAACACGGAGAAGACACATACTGTTCAAGATGGCTTCTGTGAGTAGGAAGATGAGGAAACAGCTAACATAGGGATAACCTAGAAGGATGTGAGCAGGGTGAGGGGAGCGGATGAGCAAGTCTTCAGTTTAGGTACTGATGGAATAGCAGGCTATGGTGAGCCGGGAGGCAAAGGTAATAATGTGAGTTGTGAAGAGAAAAATTTGTACTGAGGGAAAGGTTTCTAGTTTTAGTGAAGAGCAGCACCTTTGCCGTTAAACAGGTTTGCAATGCTTACTTAGTTCCACGGCTACCCATGGAACTGCCAGCCTAAAATGTTGGGTTGTTTCTGCTCCTTGGAGCGCGAATATCGTTGACCTTACGCTTATTGCCCTCGTAAGAGCCTAAATACCCAAATCATTAACTACTCCGGCTCGTTCTCTAATAACTCCTACGCCACTGTCGAGTCCTACGAACCTTCGAGGAACATGTCGCAGTACGGGTCCTCCCAGGACATTTTGTTCAGGTTGAATAAGTTCTCCGGGAGCCATAGGCAATAAGAAGGAGGCTTTTCATGAGGTGGTGAAGGAGCTTCGAATGCTGAGATTTATTTGCTTAGACCCTGTACCCTAGTGAGTGGAGCCTTGAAAAGGAAACATAGCAATACTAATTAAGTTACAGCTTGCATGGACTAGAGGCACGGTGAGCGCTCTTGCAGCGTGTCGTTAAACGGGTTAGCCTACCCTGATTGGGACTAGAATGGTTCTTGGGAGACCGATTCTTCATGCTGAGAAGCCTGTAGTTCGCCCGTAATCTATACCGGGTCCCAGAGCATCTAAGGCTAAGCTTCCGATGGCTGTATCGAAACAGTCGGGTCTGGGGGGTTTTTAGTCCAAGGGCAGCAGGCTTCACATCACAAGGCCCAACAGGAGCCGGTTATCCAGTATGCTTTCTAACCACACAAAGAGGACCTCCGCCGTACCGACCTTTTTGTTAACGGCTCAGTTCCCTTCGTGCATACTTCCTCTCTCTTTTCTTTCTACCTTTGTGTTTCCCCCTTTGCTTCTTTGGTTTAATGGTACAATAACTTTCATTACCGGTCCGCATGCAATAATTGCAGCTTTGGTTGTGTGAAGAGGGTATGGTAGGGAAGCCTAAGGTGATGAGTAAGGTTGAGATGGAGGCTTAAACGGCCAGAACGCACACTTAGCCAGCTGAGATAGCTGGGTAGCTACTAAAGGCTTGGACTTGCTCGGCTTATACTTCCTACCAACCGCGACCTTCTACACTCTCGCAGCCATCTAACCTTACTCTCCTCCTCTCTATAGTTAAAACGTCCATATTGGACACTTGGTAACTTGGTCTTTTGTGCATGTTTCTAGAGGGAGCAGCTTAAGGGTAAATAAAACCTATCACCCCGATGCTGGGTATAAAGGGGACTGGCGTGGCTGAAAGATCAGGAAGCAGGGTAGGGGGGAGCTAGATAGTTTCCACATCCGCCAAGTTGATAACGGCGTATACCTTAGCCCCTACATTTTAACGCACAGCCTTTCAGACGCATATAGTGCGATGTCCTGACAAATATACAAGGACTTAGGTGACAGGCAGAATATAGGTAGCCTCGAGAGAGATGTGTGAGGTTTTAGCGATGGGTAAAACTACTACTACCGCGAACCTAGTGGGGCTTCTTATCACGTTGTCACGAACGTGCTCCCTGGGATGCGAGCTTAATAGAAATGCTAGATCAACAGGTGCGACTTCGGCTTGTGCAGATGAATAGAGCTCTAGGCGGTGGTTCGTGAACCGTGCCAGCAGAACCGGTGGGTATAGTTGTTTAGTATTAACTATACCGGTTCTTATTTAGTCAGCTTCCATACGGATAGCTGGACAGCTTTAAGTTTGCACGTAAGATTTACATTAAGGACGTAGGAACCCTTTGTCTGAAGTTTGGGCAATGGTTTTCTTCGCACAACTACTAGCTTTCCGATGGGCATCCGATCTCTTTCACAAACATCTGAACCGTCCTGGAGTTTGACATGCGAGGGCCCTGTCCCTTGATGATGTAATACCTGTATTATCTACTAATGAGTTCAATAGGAACCAGGTAGGGAGACTGAGCATTTCTACTTCGCAAACATAGGGATTTTCGCACCCAACTTCGTTCCTCTTGCTCTCTGATTGGTTTTCCAGCCTTAGTAAGTCTATCTGTTACCCCTTAACTTTAGCCTACTCTACTACCTTACCACACATAACTTCCCTTATAGAAACGCTAAATGGCGCGGTATGTGGAGACGCTACTTACCAGCCCAGCTTGCTGAGGTAGCGTGGAACTACTTATTCCGAGCTTGTTACGATTAACGCCGTTTTAACGGTTTAATAGATACCCTACTTCACATAGAATGCCGAAGCATAGAGGTTAGTGATTGGTGATGTTTTAGCGAGTTACCGTTCTGAGGTCGTCTTAACACCTTACCCTTCTTTGGTCTAAATAGGGTAAATGCGCTTTAACCTACGGTTCGAAAACAGGAGTAGTTTTGATTGTTAGGGTTCTATAAGGGTTCCAGCTAACTTACACAAGAGCAACCGATACTCGCGTTAAGTTTTCGTATGGCCACGATGGTATCTTTTTCAGTATTTTAGTAGTGTAGCATAGTACAGGTCAAGTAGCTTTCGGTGGTCGATAGTGGACATTGGGTAGGTTTGGGTGGTGGATCGAGTGTAGGGTGATTGAGACTTGGGCTAAGGAGGAATGGTAAATGGGGATAGTGACTCCTCCTACTGTATTACTATATATGTCTGTAGATTAGTATGAGGGCGACTAGGCTGTCAAGGGCAACTAGGCGGACAAGTATATTGAGGTGGTTGACTAGGACTAGGTGGCCAATAATTTTTAGGCTAGTTAGGCGCTTGCGAACTTGGAGCCTCTAGAAGGGCTGATCGGCTTTACTTATTAGGCCTAAAACTACCGGCCTGCGACGTGGTTTTTCGTTACCTAAGGCAGGCTCTTTCGCGAAGCTCATCTGGGATGTTGAGTTGCCGTGCCGGACCGGATGCCTAATTATAAAGGGGACAAGGGGACGGGCCGTCGCTGGCACTCCGACCTATTCAGTTGCAGATCACAGGCTGTAGCCAAACATGCGACACCAAAACCTCGTCATAATTTTAAAGATAAGAGTAATAAAGATAAGAGTAATAGTGGCTAGTACGGCACAGCCACATCCAGCGGATTCCTCCTCCTGGAAACACGACAAATTATGATTACATTTCATGCAGCCACCTTTGGGAGAGATGTAAAAGCATGCGCGCGAGGTATAGAATCTGTAACAGTGTCCGTAGCATACACATCCACACCGAAGCTAACCTAGATGCAACGAATCTTATAATTCAGCGGCGTTTTTTTTCCTTTAGCTTACAGTACCTTTGCAGGTTACTTAGTCTCTGTAAGAAAGATCCTACTGGATATAAGGTTTTAAAAACCTATTTTTCACATCCAGTTTTGGTATTTGTGTGAAAAATAAAATAATGACTCCCCCCAAAAAATGAAGTACTTATTTCCGAAAACACATTCCCTTGTTATCTAGCTAATAGCATTATTATAAAGTATCAAAAGACAGAGTAGCCAAGAACACAACCAAACCACCAATCTTCTAATGGTAATGACTGTGATCAGGCTTGGATTCAATACCATACTTGATAGGGAGCCATCATTTTTCATTGTCTAGACTCTTTATAATTCTCCTTTGTTTATTGCGGTATTCAGCGAGTTCAGTAAATACTCATGAGGCCCCATTCAACAACAGAAGAACAAATCAAAAATATCACAGAAGTGGGAGAATAGTATTGAATTTATGCCTAGAGAATTTACCCAGATAAAATTTTCTCCCACTTTCATAATAAATGGTTTTTATTTGTCTCCCAACGCAGAATGTAAAATACACTATACATTTCAGAGTACTTATTTAGTGTGTGTACCTTAATATATACTGCAGTATATTTTTGGGACAGATGCAGTAATTAATCTTACTTTACCAACTCTGGGCACAGGATCATACTAAGTATATTTATGGCCACAAAGAAAAAGTACATAATGACTTGAGATTTCCAGCCTGCAGTTGAATATCGTAGCCTGTAAGTCCATTTTTCTCTAATATCTCCAACCAGTTATCAGACCAACTGAGGGAAGGACTTGTCTTTACTCAACCCAAGCTGCATAGGTGATTGGGACTAGGCCATTTGGGATGTCAATAATTTTATCATTGCTGGAGCTAGACCTTTTAGGTAGATCTTATCATCACCTTTGATTTGGTCTTGTACATGCTGTTTAGGGCTGGACACCCTCACCGTATGTACAATTCCGATGGTATGGTTTATGGGTTGCCGTAACCATACCGTCGAGGGTCTGAGTGACCCCGTAAAATACCCGTCCATATACGGGTTTTACGGTCGTATATACGGTCTCTTTACGATATATAGGAATGCGTGTCTGCATGCCAACTGCGGTGTCCACTTTCCTCCATGTATTATCCTGTTTAGATGTCGTCATCAAATGAACATGAAATCGACCAAAAACTCACTCAAAATGGCTCTTACCGGTCGGTTACGTCTCAGCTAAAGCCTCTGATGTTGAGATGTTGAAGTTTGCAGACAGCTTTCTGGAGTGTGTATCATGTGCTTGAGACATGCAGAAGTCATGTTAAGGTTTGACATCTTTTCTGAGCAATTCTGGCCTGTTGAAAGTAAGTTTGGGATTTTTTGGAGGATGAGGAGCTGATACCATACAATGACCGTAAAATACGGATGTATACCGTAATTTTTGCCGTACCGTACCATCAGGGACTTAGGAAAATGCTTTTACGGTCGTATTTTGTACGGTCGTAACCGTATACGGTACAGTGTCCAGCCCTAATGCTGTTCAAATCTTCCTTCATGACAGGTCACTGAAAGTACCTGAGGTAATTATTACAATGACCAGTCACCAGTGTTTATGTCACTAGGTAATGCTCTACAAACACACCCTTTATTTAAGTGACAGCAGAAAACTGACAGCCGGGATTTTTGATGCACATTCACAGCTGAGTTTGGTCATTCCGGCATATACAGTAAGTAGACTATAATAATGTTTAGTACATATTCATGATACGAGGGCGCTGACATAGGATTAGCGGTTTCTAAAACATTAATGGAAACAAAATCTACACATGTTACATGTATAATATTTGAATTTTGAGACAAGTGTGACGTGGATCAGTCGGAGTTGGGGATGCCACGTCTAGTGTTCGAAAGGTCCGGTTCTGAACCACGGTTCAAACCGAGCTTGGACTGGACACAAAGTTCAGTCCAAAGTTCAAAGAAATTTTGGACTGGACTGAAGGTACAGTTTGGCGTTCGAAAAATCTTCAGAACTGCTGAACACGTCCGAACCTATACTGTGGATACCACTGAAAATGGCTTATCTAGTATGATATACAATGTTTTTGAGTGAATCTGTGTAGAAATCTATAATATAGACTCAGTCACCGTTATACGATAAGTGAATTGATATTAGTATGTACCTATAATATAGACTAAAAAGGAATCAGTCAGTGTAAGTACTAGTAATAAAAGTTACGGTGCTATACATACCTCAGTCACTGTTATACGATAAGTGAATGAGGTATGTGCTACGGTACATACTTATTATATACTGTATCTACTTGTCCAAGCGTAAGTCCTTAGTAAGTGCCACCTATTCGTCAAAGCGTCGGTGTCCATACTTATGCCACAGCTATATCCAAGTGCTGGTGTCTAGTGTCAAAGCACTGACTTCCAACAATCTGCAAGAAAGGTTTTTTCTAGTACTAAATGACACACTGAAGAAACCCCCAAAGTGCGTGTTAGGTACATGTCTCGCAAGTATCTCCATTTTTAAATGGAAAATTGGATTGCAATTTGCAATAAAAGCTGCCCTTCTCTACCAAGGAGTTTCATAGTTGTTGTAGAAAAGAGCAGGCCACTGCATCTCTGCCTCAAAAAAAAAATTCACGAGATGTTAGAGAAAAAAATGATATTTTACTCAAAAAAAGTCCGAATGCGTTCGAACTCTGGGTGAACCTGAACTGGACCTGAGTTCACCGAGCATGTAGTCCAGTCCAAAGTTCGAAAAAATTTTGGACTGGACTTAATGTTCAGTTCAGAGTTCAAAAAATTCTTGCTTGAACCGGACTGAACCGGACTTTTCGAACACTAGCCACGTCAGCGGCGCTACTGGTTGAATGGGTCGGAGTGCTAGCGACGGCCCGTCCCCTTGTCAATATTACAGCAAATCGCAGAACATAAGGCGTGGCCAAACTTTTCACGGGCGTCTGAATTTTATTCAATCTTCCAGTCCAATCTTCCGACCCTATCTTCCATTGGCTACCACCTCACTCGGCTATCTCATTGTCTACACTCCTGCATATAGAGTATATTTTATGACAATTCTATGCACTATTTTCAATAAGACATATATTACAGCTATTATACTGAGCTACAGGCAGTTTGCAGTTATGAGTTCAGACTTCGGAGTCAGGGTCTTCGTCACATAACCCTACGCACAGACCAGCGACTCCGAAGGGATGTGACTATGAGTGACGTGACATGGATATGATTGGTTCATGTGAGATCACATGATGGATAGGGACGCTGTTTGTGGCTATGTAAAGGCCTATAGCCGATGGAAGATAGGGTTGGAAGATTGGACTGGAAGATTGAATAAAAATTCAGACGCGCGTGAAAAGTTTGGCTGCGCCTTATGTTCTGCGATTTGCTGTAAGAGAAATACAAATACTCTGGTATACTACATATACACACACGAAGAGTGTCAAGTGTATATCGTAGTCTGGATACTTACTCGAGACTACTGGTATACTACTACCGTCTATATTGACTACAATGCACCAATCTCAGAGGTCTGGGTCATCTCCATCCCATTTCTTGGTTTATTAGAGACTGGTAACTGCCCTTGGGTTGAACATTGATTTGTCGAAATAGATCGATCAGCGGATTGCGTACTCGTGGACATTTGGTTCAAACCTCGACCAAATTCGAGCATGGACTGTCCTGAGTATACCGCATCGACAGTCCCGTAGTTTTCTTCATCTCGACCGCCAATGATCCGAAAACGAGAGTTTAGAATGACGAAAATGGTGTTCGCGTATGTTTTGGGCAGTATGAGTATTGGAGCGGTACAAAAAGTCGAATCCGGGAAACCGATGTATAGAAAGAGCTCGAGAGTGGCCACCGTAGCTGGATTCATCATCACAGTGGTGCGTATTAAACAGACAGTCTTTACCCAGATGTGATTTTGTATTAGAGACGGGCTTACCTGTCACCGTACCCGTCTCAATGATGAGTCGGATGAGTTTCGATATGATTGACCTTGTTCTTCCAGATGTGGTAGAATTCCTGCCGCGAAAGAGCTACGGTACATAAAAGCAACTTGAATCAGTTCCCATTATCACTCCGAGCTCTCATGAAAGCGAACTGACATAGAATGTCATACACCCCGCAATGAGGACGTCACAAATGCCTGTTGTTCCCTCCCATATCTGTAAAAGAAGAGTTTGACATCAATACTCTTGACATTCGAAAAAATGTAAGACTCACTGCTCCAGCTATAGTTGTCGGCACATTATTCAAGTGATCCATCCTCCCTGATTGTTTCACGCGGTATCCTGTCATGAGTCCTCCAGCGGTACCTGTTAAGGTGAACTAATCGACATGGTAAGCGGTTTAGTAAAGCCTCTCTAAGACGGGGCGTACATACCGCGATGACGATCATAGGTAAGACCTTTGATTGAGACAAGACATGGATCCGATAAGCAAAGAAAAGCTGCCCGATGCATGAGACTATCCAACATAAACTTGAGTCAGATTCAAGGACAAAAAGTTAAGGCTTCGAGGCTCAAACCTCCGTCCTTCTAGAAGCCATAGTACTTACCAATAGCACTCATAACGGGTAGGGTGAACCAGAGAAGACGGACTTCTACAAGAGCATCGTAGTCACCGAATCCAGAGGCGTACGAACGAAAGCAGTTATGCGTGACGAGGATCGTCTGGAAGAGCTCGAGAAAATACACGAAGTAGACGATGATTTTGAGGACTGCTCTGTCTTTTGGAAAGGCCATATAGTATATGTCTGTATGGTGATTCTCGTCAGCATTTAAGAAGAACTTCCCAACGAAAAATCAAGAGACTTGAGGGGCTCACATAATTGGATTGTCAATGCTCCAAATAGACCCCAATGGAGAAGATATCCTATGAGCTAAATGGGACATTGAAGGATGTTTACGATTCTCTAGTTCGAGTAAAAACTTACTAGGGGACCAGATCTAAATTGAATACAAAAAGATTGAGTGTAAGTTCAAGGTTCAGATGTGATTTTTCGTACGTACACGGCAGCTATGTCAACGCCAGGTGGGATAGTCGCTGTCGATGCCATGTTTCTTCAGTTCAGTGCCAAACTTCGGAGGTTTCTGGAGGTGTGAAGACTTCCGGACTGAGCTTTTAAACTGTAGATATATACCCTCAAAGTGACTCGTGGCTGGCAAGTGAAACCTACGCGCGCGTACAGTAGTATGATATGATTCACCTATCATCGTGCTAAAAGACCATCGATCATTCATTTTCTATTACTGCTTTCAGTCAAGAGAGACAAAATATAATAAAAGAAACTATTTAAATGTCCTTGTCCGTGTGCTAGTACCAAAACTGGGTATAGTCCTACTCGATATAGTACTCGGTCCGTGTATAATACTACATTGTTTCAGAATATTCGCTCTCTGCGTTGTAGTCGATCGTACTCGATCGCAACTGTTCAACCGTTCTTTACATCTGATTCTTTGGGTCACGATATCGGAACTTGCGGTCGCTGTTCTACAGCTTTGCATCCGAGTTATGATATTCTCGATCCCCGCAGTGTATCAGTAAGATGTCGATCCATTCTAGACTCCAATATTTACAGCTTTTACCCCTCGATCAAGGTGGCAACTCCGTTGTACCCTTTATGTCGTCAATCATTGCCAATCTAGTGGATGTTTTACATGGGTGGGCGGTTATTGTACACCTCCACGATCGGTCCTTCTAGATTTCCATCGATCACTATTTGCATGGTTACTCCTAGCCCAGACGTAGTCTGTGATCAGTAAGTAGTTCGTTATGTGGCGCGCTTTGTGGCAACTCGGCATCAAGCCGAAGGTTCGATTCCCGTCCATAACATTTCCCCTTCCCTTAGGATCATGACAATATATACAAGTCGAGCGTCCGATATGCTGTTCCTTCCGATATCGGTAGTCACCAACATCAGTCCCAAGTCAATATCGAAGGTTTTTACAATCTCGAGACTAGCATAGGCCATAATAACTTTGAATCAATAATAATCCGAAGTCATTTCACCACATCTAGCTTTAGTAGCTATATCGCACTTTGACTGACAGCTCAGGGCTCACTACAGTCCTTATATTCCCCTTATAAGATACAATATCGGCACTCGTAGTCGCAATATTGATACTTAAAATGCGAGAATTTTCGCACGGCGTATTACCGGTGTTGGTTTTCCGGTAGTAGATGCAGTGTTCGACGTTGACCCGTGTGAAGCCCCACTCCAGCATGGCTCTATTCATCGTTCGGTTCCAGGTACACCCTCCTTTTTTCATTCCGTATAACCCTTTTCGTAGTTCCCATACAAAATCCTCCTGACCAGGTTGTTCGAAACCCTTTGGTTGCTCCATGTAACATGGATGGTCTAGTTCTCCATGAAGGTACGCGGTCTTAACATCCAGTTGTTGTATATCCATGTCTAGGGCGGCACCGATGTGACAAATAATTCTTTCTGACTCCAGTCGAGCAGTTGGGGAAGTAGTTTGGTCATGGTCCTGGCCCCAAACCGCGGCAAAACCTTTGCATACCCATCTGGCTTTATAACGGACAACTTTTCCGGTTTCATCCCGTTTACGTTTGAAGACGGGTCGTCCTTGTAGGACTCGACGGCCGTTGGGGACAGCGGATCTGGGGATTAGTTTGTAAACGTTGTGTTTCCGAATGGATTCAAATTCTTCTTCAAGAGCCGATAGCCATAGTTCACGTTCGTGCTCGATACTCAGAGCTTCCTTCAGAGTTGCTGGTTCATCTGAAGGGGTAATGTCCATGCCGTCTGTGACTGCTCCCCCAACAACCTCATCAAACCATGTATGCATTGCTCCCGGTTCCTCACCACTATCAACGGTTTCAAGCGTCTTCTTTCTCTGCTCTCGACGAGCATCGCGTTCTGCTTGTTTACGTGCTGCGCTGGCTTTTGATTCGGTAATGGCCTGCTCCAAGCGACTCTGGCTGGGGCCAGTAGCTTTCTTGGCAGCAATTTCAGCACTTCGGGCGGAGCGACGTGGTTCAGGTTGTGATGTGGGTGTTGAGTCGATGTCAGGAGTTCCTGGTGGGATGGACGTTGGAGTATTATCGAATGTCTCTGGGTCAGTACCGTCTTCTTCATCACTGTCGTCGGTACTAAGGCGAGTTGGTTTACGAGGGGTTGTATCTAGGCCCTAGGGAGGTTGTGTTGATGGTTTTGTCTGCACGGAGTGGTCTGGTGGATTCTTCATGGGACTCGATGAAACGGACATGAAAAGAGGTGATGACTCGTTGGGATGGTTTGTGGTAGCATAGGTAAGCTTTGGAGTTGGTTGAATATCCAATAAGTATGCACTCTAACGAGCATTCATAGATTTTAGGATTATTCTTGTGTTGAATGAGAATGTATGCTTTACAACCGATTTCCCGGAGGTGAGTTAACTTTGGTTTCTGGTTGTGCAAGGCTTCATAGGGCGTTTTGTTGTGTAGAGCTCGTGTCGGAGTGAACCAGCTCAAGTAGGCGGCTGTTTCCACAAAGTAGTCCCAAAGATTTGCTGGTACACTCGCATAAAGCCTCATTGCTCACGCACGACCAAAGAGGGTTCGATGGCTACGTTCAACTTTCCCAATATGCGCAGAAGTGTAGGGTGCAGTTTTCTGTAGCTTTGCGCCTGTGGATATAACCCATGTTTTCATCTCCTTGGAGTCTAACTCCCCTCCATCTATACGCCATATCTCGGTCTTCAAGTGAGGGAACTCGACCTTGCGTTGCAAAGACCATTGCTGCAACTTCGGTAGAGCCATGTTTTTCGCAGTAAGTGGTATTGCCCAGATTCCATTGGTATGGTCATCAATTATTTCCATAGAGTACAAGTTGTGTCTAGTTGACTGTACGTCCTCCAGCCCCGCCAGGTCTACATATAGCACCTGAAGCGGCCTCTCCGCCTTCTGCCCCTCACATACTTTCGGAACGGGATTCTTCCCTTGTTTTCCCTGTACGCAAGATGAGCAGGCTGGTGGGGCAGTGGAGAGGTCAATGCGCATACCTTCAGCGAGGCCGTTCTTAGACATATGGATGATGGATTGAACTCCGGCATGGCCGAGACGTTTGTGCCATGTAGCGAGATTGGCGTTGGTATTGGTGTTGGCGGCGTTGGCATGTTCGTCTTCGGTGATGATGTTCCCATTAAGCGCATAGAGTTTTCCTTGAGACCGGTAGGCATTTACGATGAAGCGTTTGGTTAGGCGGTCAGTTACTGTGCAGTCAATGTCGGTGAAGGTACATTGGTACCCTTTGTCACATAGTCTGCCGACAGATAGTAGTCGGAGGTTCGCCCCTGGAATATAGAGAACGTTCTCGAGTCTGATGCGAGCCCCTTTGGCTTGTTGGATCTTGATCGTTCCAACACCAGTTGCCTGGATAACGCTCCCTCCAACCCCTTTGACAGCTCTTGGTGGGATAGGCTTGAGGTCATGAAAGTCAGAGCGCTCTGGTGAGAGATGAATAGTAGCGCCACTATCAATGTACCATGAAGTGGTATCTGTGGTCAAGAGTGCGGCATTTGGGGAGTCGGTAATCAGTTGTGGGATGGTGATGTGTTCTTTCCAGTCAACGGACGTTCTCAAATCTTCGTTATCAAGTTCAAAGAATGCCATGGAGAGCTCGCCGTCACTAATGTCCTCATACTGACTGGCCAAGGTGCAGAGTTCATTATTTGAAGTGACTTCAATTGCACTTCCAGCTGTTTCTGTGTCCTCGACCAACATATAGGCCTTTCTGCTTTCATCAACAAAACGTTTTGTCTTCGTGGTATTGGATTTCTGGTCCCTATCCTTCTTCTCCTGTTCCTGTTTTTCTCGTGCCTTTCTCCTTTCGGCTAATACTTCATCACGTCTCCCTTCCATAGGACCGCCCTTTGCAAAGCAATTCTTCGTCAGGTGGATACCTCGACAACCAGGGGTTGCGCAGCGAGGTCCGTCTCTTGGGCTAGTAACATGGGTGGCATTTGCAATAGCTGTGTTGCTGCGCTCGGTTTCTTTGAGCTCTTTCTCTATCTGACGGAATTCTCGCTCCAGGGTCCGCCGGATTATGATTAGTTGCTCCTTGGACTGCTCCTGGGCATTGGTGGCATTGCCAGATGACGACATGTGGGTATTGAGCGTGTCACGCATGGTACGAAGCTCTGTGCTCATAGCATTGAGCAGGATGAGCTGATGGAAAGATTGTTCATCAGGGATTCCGATCTCAAAAATGTGCTTGACAAGATCGGAGATGCGTTGCATGGTGTCCAGAATGGTGGTATCACGGGAAAAACGGATGGAAAAGGCCTCCTCAATGAGAGAAATTTGTGTAATGTTTCCCTGCTTGTGGTGGGGCGATTTGAGGGAGTCCCATACTTCCTTCGATGTCCCACATTCGCGTACGTGGGTCTTCTCACTTTGGGCGAGTCGCATGCGAATGCATGCCTTTGCTAACTTGTCATTATGTTCCCAGATGGTTTTTTGCTCGGTGGCAGAGTCGGCTGGTTTCGATACCGTGCCTTCTACATATTCACTGAGTCTGACCAGTAATAGGGCATCAAGACAAGATTCCGACCACTTGGTCCAGTTGCCTTTGGTGACGTCGAGGGATGGGAAATCTTGGAAGTGGGAGGGGCTTTTCACTTTGGTAAGCGACATAAGGGATAGTCTCAATAGGAGTTGGGATATGTCAAGTAGTGGATCTTGGGATGGGGTAGGAGAAGGGGGTGTATTCATACACAGGGGGGAGGATTCCGAGGTGTTCGAGGGCGATTTCTACGTGTCTGTCTTGCTAGAGTTCAGACGCTATGGCCCATAACCTGTAGAAATCTATAATATACCTCAGTCACCGTTATACGATAAGTGAATGAGGTATGTGCTACGGTACGTACTTATTATATACTGTATCTACTTGTCCAAGCGTAAGTCCTTAGTAAGTGCCACCTATTCGTCAAAGCGTCGGTGTCCATACTTATGCCACAGCTATATCCAAGTGCTGGTGTCTAGTGTCAAAGCACTGACTTCCAACAATCTGCAAGAAAGGTTTTTTCTAGTACTAAATGACACACTGAAGAAACCCCCAAAGTGCGTGTTAGGTACATGTCTCGCAAGTATCTCCATTTTTAAATGGAAAATTGGATTGCAATTTGCAATAAAAGCTGCCCTTCTCTACCAAGGAGTTTCATAGTTGTTGTAGAAAAGAGCAGGCCACTGCATCTCTGCCTCAAAAAAAAAATTCACGAGATGTTAGAGAAAAAAATGATATTTTACTCAAAAAAAGTCCGAATGCGTTCGAACTCTGGGTGAACCTGAACTGGACCTGAGTTCACCGAGCATGTAGTCCAGTCCAAAGTTCGAAAAAATTTTGGACTGGACTTAATGTTCAGTTCAGAGTTCAAAAAATTCTTGCTTGAACCGGACTGAACCGGACTTTTCGAACACTAGCCACGTCAGCGGCGCTACTGGTTGAATGGGTCGGAGTGCTAGCGACGGCCCGTCCCCTTGTCAATATTACAGCAAATCGCAGAACATAAGGCGTGGCCAAACTTTTCACGGGCGTCTGAATTTTATTCAATCTTCCAGTCCAATCTTCCGACCCTATCTTCCATTGGCTACCACCTCACTCGGCTATCTCATTGTCTACACTCCTGCATATAGAGTATATTTTATGACAATTCTATGCACTATTTTCAATAAGACATATATTACAGCTATTATACTGAGCTACAGGCAGTTTGCAGTTATGAGTTCAGACTTCGGAGTCAGGGTCTTCGTCACATAACCCTACGCACAGACCAGCGACTCCGAAGGGATGTGACTATGAGTGACGTGACATGGATATGATTGGTTCATGTGAGATCACATGATGGATAGGGACGCTGTTTGTGGCTATGTAAAGGCCTATAGCCGATGGAAGATAGGGTTGGAAGATTGGACTGGAAGATTGAATAAAAATTCAGACGCGCGTGAAAAGTTTGGCTGCGCCTTATGTTCTGCGATTTGCTGTAAGAGAAATACAAATACTCTGGTATACTACATATACACACACGAAGAGTGTCAAGTGTATATCGTAGTCTGGATACTTACTCGAGACTACTGGTATACTACTACCGTCTATATTGACTACAATGCACCAATCTCAGAGGTCTGGGTCATCTCCATCCCATTTCTTGGTTTATTAGAGACTGGTAACTGCCCTTGGGTTGAACATTGATTTGTCGAAATAGATCGATCAGCGGATTGCGTACTCGTGGACATTTGGTTCAAACCTCGACCAAATTCGAGCATGGACTGTCCTGAGTATACCGCATCGACAGTCCCGTAGTTTTCTTCATCTCGACCGCCAATGATCCGAAAACGAGAGTTTAGAATGACGAAAATGGTGTTCGCGTATGTTTTGGGCAGTATGAGTATTGGAGCGGTACAAAAAGTCGAATCCGGGAAACCGATGTATAGAAAGAGCTCGAGAGTGGCCACCGTAGCTGGATTCATCATCACAGTGGTGCGTATTAAACAGACAGTCTTTACCCAGATGTGATTTTGTATTAGAGACGGGCTTACCTGTCACCGTACCCGTCTCAATGATGAGTCGGATGAGTTTCGATATGATTGACCTTGTTCTTCCAGATGTGGTAGAATTCCTGCCGCGAAAGAGCTACGGTACATAAAAGCAACTTGAATCAGTTCCCATTATCACTCCGAGCTCTCATGAAAGCGAACTGACATAGAATGTCATACACCCCGCAATGAGGACGTCACAAATGCCTGTTGTTCCCTCCCATATCTGTAAAAGAAGAGTTTGACATCAATACTCTTGACATTCGAAAAAATGTAAGACTCACTGCTCCAGCTATAGTTGTCGGCACATTATTCAAGTGATCCATCCTCCCTGATTGTTTCACGCGGTATCCTGTCATGAGTCCTCCAGCGGTACCTGTTAAGGTGAACTAATCGACATGGTAAGCGGTTTAGTAAAGCCTCTCTAAGACGGGGCGTACATACCGCGATGACGATCATAGGTAAGACCTTTGATTGAGACAAGACATGGATCCGATAAGCAAAGAAAAGCTGCCCGATGCATGAGACTATCCAACATAAACTTGAGTCAGATTCAAGGACAAAAAGTTAAGGCTTCGAGGCTCAAACCTCCGTCCTTCTAGAAGCCATAGTACTTACCAATAGCACTCATAACGGGTAGGGTGAACCAGAGAAGACGGACTTCTACAAGAGCATCGTAGTCACCGAATCCAGAGGCGTACGAACGAAAGCAGTTATGCGTGACGAGGATCGTCTGGAAGAGCTCGAGAAAATACACGAAGTAGACGATGATTTTGAGGACTGCTCTGTCTTTTGGAAAGGCCATATAGTATATGTCTGTATGGTGATTCTCGTCAGCATTTAAGAAGAACTTCCCAACGAAAAATCAAGAGACTTGAGGGGCTCACATAATTGGATTGTCAATGCTCCAAATAGACCCCAATGGAGAAGATATCCTATGAGCTAAATGGGACATTGAAGGATGTTTACGATTCTCTAGTTCGAGTAAAAACTTACTAGGGGACCAGATCTAAATTGAATACAAAAAGATTGAGTGTAAGTTCAAGGTTCAGATGTGATTTTTCGTACGTACACGGCAGCTATGTCAACGCCAGGTGGGATAGTCGCTGTCGATGCCATGTTTCTTCAGTTCAGTGCCAAACTTCGGAGGTTTCTGGAGGTGTGAAGACTTCCGGACTGAGCTTTTAAACTGTAGATATATACCCTCAAAGTGACTCGTGGCTGGCAAGTGAAACCTACGCGCGCGTACAGTAGTATGATATGATTCACCTATCATCGTGCTAAAAGACCATCGATCATTCATTTTCTATTACTGCTTTCAGTCAAGAGAGATACAATATTAATTTACCGCGCAAGTTACTCATAAAATCAGAATTTGGAAATATACGAGGGGTTTTTAGTGGGTCGGCATTCTATGAATTCACACTTGTGGTGGCTTGTGACGGGTGATACGAAGGAATATGCATGCGCAGAAACTTGCATGCTGTCAGTCGTTTTTCTGTCACGGGAGCGCTTGATGACGGAGCGCTCGCCTTTTTACATTCATTCCTGACTCCGAATAGTTTTTGATCCGTTGCGACAATTGATATGAAACAAAAAAGGCGGGGAAGAGTTTGTGAAGAACATTCGGTAAACTATCGAGCATCATTTTTTTTTCCAGGCAATGCACGGTGAGGAAATTAATCAAAATCCAGGGGGGTGGGTAAGTCAAATAGTGTGTAGATGAAATATGTTTGTCGGGACAGAAAAGCTCGGTTAAGTCTAGATGGTCCTGATTTTCGGCGTCTGTTCTGACTGAGCATACTTATCCAACCATAAAAAGATAGATAAGTTCACATCAAGCTTGAAGAACATATTGTCGGGAAAGAAAAGTTCGATCTTCGGCGTTTATTCTGACTGAGCATACTTATTCAACCATAAAAAGTTCACATCAAGCTTGAAGGACATATGTTCGTCGGAACAGAAAAGCTCGGTTAAGTCTAGATAGTCATGATCTTCAGTGTTTATTCTGACTGAGCATAACTTATTCAACATAAAAAGATGGACAAGCAGTTCACATCAAGCTTGAAGGACATGTCAGAACAGTGCCAGACTGCGTCACGATATAAAACATACATACTTTTCTTTACAAGGTTCAAAAAAAAACGCAGCCAGCATCAGAAGTGATCTATAAAAAAATTCCCTTTTGCTTCATGTCCCAATCACCGGATCGACATTTATCTCCGTATACACTGTGGTGCATCGTCTAGCCGGGCGATACGCGAGTCCAAAGAGATTAGATTTTGGACAGGCCGTTCGTTACATGTTGTGAAAGACAACTCACCTAAGGTATCATACGAATTACATTTCCCTCTAATCTTCTCCATTCGGACAATGCTGTTTTTGGCGTTTGTTCTGACTGAGCATACTTATTCAACCATAAAAGATAGACAAGTTCACATCAAGCTTGAAGGACATATTGTCGGGAAAGAAAAGTTCGATCTTCAGCGTTTATTCTGACTGAGCATACTTATTCAACATAAAAAGATAGACAAGTTCACATCAAACTTGAAAGACATATGTTTGTCGGGTCGGGACAGAAGAGCTCGGTTAAGTCTAAATGGTCCTGATGCCCGGCGTTTATTCTGACTGAGCATACTTATTCAACATAAAAAGATAGACAAGTTCACATCAAGCTTGAAGGACATATGTTTGTCGGGAAAGAAAAGCTCGGTAAAGGTCTAGATGATCCTAATTTTTGGCGTTTATTCTTATTCGACATAAAAGATGGACACGTTCACATCAAGCTTGAATAACATATGTTTGTCGGGAAAGAGATAGTCTTGATTTTCGGCGTTTATTCTGACTGAGCATACTTGTTCAACCATAAAAGTATGTATGTTTTAATGTTGTGACGCATTCTGGCACTGTTCATATCCTTCAACCTTGATGTGAACTTCTTGTCCATCTTTTTCTTTACAAGGTTCAAAAAGCGATGATCTACCCTTTTGCCTCATACCCCAATCATCCCGGATCGACATTTTATCTATTGAAGGAACAAGTTTTCATATCTCCGTATACTTACACGATTGCGGTGCATAGTCTAGCCGGGCGATACGCCAGTTCAATAGAAATCAGATTTTGCAAGGGTCGTAACCATGTTGTAAAAGACAACCTTTTACAACGAGGTATCATACGAATTACACGAACATTTCCCTCTAGACCAATCTTCTCCGTTCGGACAATGCTGTTTTTGGCGTTTAGTCTGATTGAGCTAGACTCGAGCCAGTCCAGTGTTGGACAGGTCAATGACCTCGGTCAAAAGTCAATGGTATGTGACTACGCGTCAATGATTGACAATGACTGTGACTTTTGACCCTGCCTGGGAACGCTGCAAGCGACTCGGCAGTTCTCAAGTGACCCATGCATTCGAACATCGCAACATCGTCACTGGAGAGATCGCGCGAGTGCTGTTTTCGGGCACCCGGGAATCAAAGATAGCCGGAAGGTCAAAAGTCAAGTCATCTGACCCCCCCAAATTGACCATTGACTTTGGTCAAAATGTTTGACTTTGACCCTGACCCGAAGTCATTGACCGACCAACACTGAGCCAGTCACCCGCAAGAGTTGTGATGACAGTCGATCACACCGTCGGCGAAGCTTCGCTAACGACTTTGATCGACGTCATCAAAGTCTTACAGAGGCGGCTGGTTCGAGTCAATGATTGAGCATACTTATTCAACCATAAAAAGATAGACAAGTTCACATCAAGCTTAAAGAACATACTTTTGTCGGGAAATAAAAGCTCGGTAAAGCTCAGATGGTCCTGATCTTCGGCGTTTATTTTGACTGAGCATACTTCTTCAACATAAAAAGATGGACAAGTTCACATCAAGCTTGAAGGACATACATACGTTTGTCGGGAAAGAAAAGCTCGGTAAAGGTCTAAATGGTCCTGATTATTCTGACTGAGCATACATAAAAAGATGGACAAGAAGTTCACATCAAGCTTGAAGAACATATGTTTGTGGGTCGGGAAAGAAAAGTTCGGTTAAGTTCTAAATGGTTCTGATTTTCGGCGTTTATTCTGACTGAGCATATATGCATACTTATTCAACCATAAAGAAGATAGACAAAAGAAGTTCAACATCAAGCTTGAAGGGACATGACAGAACAGTGTCCAGAATGCGCGTCATCGATATTAAATAGGTTAAAAACATACATACTTTTTCTTCACAAGGTTCAAAAAACACGCAGCCAGCATCAAAAATGATCTATAGAGAATTCGGCGCACTTGGCCCCATGCCGATTATAAACTCCTCCTCCTCCCTCCCTTTTGCTTCATGTACCAATCATCACCGGATCGACATTTTTTATCTATTGAAGGAACAGTTTCTCGTATCTCCGTATACACGATTGCGGTGCATAGTCTAGTCCAAAAAAAATAATCAGAAACGCCTTATCCTTCGACATCCCTCAAGAAGAAATTGCAAGGGGGGGCGTATATCCAAAAAGAAAAAGAAAAGATACAAACATGAAACTCACCCAAAGTATCAAACGAATTACACGCACACTTTCCTCTAGCCCAATCCTCTCCGTTCGGACAATGTTGGAACGGTTCGTGTCGATAACCGATGTCTCGGAAGAAATGGAGTCGGTCTTTTGGTGCGAAGAGGGAGACGGCTATTGAGTGGACTGGTGCGTCTCCCCAGCGCTGCGAAAGTTTGAACACCCGACGTTATTATTATTATTGTTATTATTATCATTATTTTGGAATGAAAGAGAATGGCAAAGATCCAGGTATAAGGAGTAAAAGGAATGAGAAGACACGTTACCTCGTAGTAGAATCCACCTGTGTCATCTAGGTATTTGAAGAACGCTTGATAGGCTTCACCACGCCAGAAATCCATGTCGGCGATTTCAAAGTTGCTCCAGACTAGGGGATCCGGAAAGGTCCAAAGGTACGACGTTAATGGTTTTAGGAAGCAACTTGAAAAAGACATTTTGATTGTGTAAAACACGTACAATGACACAAATTGTATCGCTCTCCACCGTTGTCACTGAGATAGTTCATCGCGTTTTCGTCAGAGACGTATTGAGGGTGTTCTGCTATGAATTCTAGAATAGGAAGGAAGGCAAAAAAAACGGTCATTCGAGGTGATTCACAAAGACTCGGAACCCCGTATACGCGTTTTGTATGTACATATAAGAACGGTGGAAGCAAAAACGTACTTTTCACCGTCTCCCATAACGTTGGAATCGTCTTCTCCCACTCATAGAATGATATAGTGAAACCTAATATAATCAAAAACGAAAGTTAACATGACAGAACCCCCTAAGGGAAGGACGAACCCGTGTGAGAATTGACTGGTACTTACCATAGATTTTATTATTATCCCTCAGGTAGTCAAATGGGTCATACGTCACGTCGCAGAAGTACTTGATATCTGGCCTATAAAAAGAATTCAACAAAAACGGAAGCGGGAGGGGGCGATGATGATGATGATTACACGTACTCGACACGCCAATAATAGCGGTAGGGTTGGAGCAACGGGTGATGGAAGAAGAACTAAAAAAGTGAATGGATGGGTCAGTGTCGACGTCTGGAGCGTTGGAGGGCTAATGAATAGTGGAGCTTCGCCGTACCCCGCTGTTAAACCGACACATATTCCGATATGGTACACTGCCTGGGGCGTTTCGATAAGAGGGGAGATGAGATGAGATGAAGATATGATGAAACGTTTTTATATAAGCGCTCGAACGCGCGTCAAATGGCGACCGTGACGCACCGGCATAGATGATTCCTTGTGAGGCCATTTTACGTCGTCCTTCGCTGGCTCGATCTTCGTCTACCCAGTCAGGTTGGAACCAATGTTCGTGTGGTATGAGTCCGAAAGAGACAGGAGCAGCTGTAGCAGCTGTGACTCGACTAATGACCAAAAAAGAAAGAAAACGTTTGAGCTCTCTACGTTGAGGGTGGGGGCCTGGACTGGGCCGAATAGAACAACGAGGACAACAACGCACGTTTTAAACTCTTCTGTGAACTCTTCTTCGTTGAGAAACACCCAAGGGTATCCAGCTCTTTTATTGAAATGTTCCTCCAGGTGACCCATGCTCGATAACACACCGCCGAGATCGGAATTACGAGCGAGGAAGAGTAGTGTAGCGTTTGCAGTGCCTTCGCCTATCGGTCTCGGGGCTACGAAAGCAGGTGTTTTCTCGTCAACCTCCGCGTTGAAAGACTGGACTCGGATGAACCCGAGCTGTCTCAAGTCTGAAAAAACAACTGTTATCCAATACAACACAGCGATCTGCGTAAAAATCGACGTCAAGAAAATCTGTCTCTGAATCGAGAACGGCCAGCTTTCCAGCCAGGACGGATAGCTCACTAGACAAAGCACAGCGATCAGGATTCGTTTCCGGTTGAGAGTTATGGAAGCCATGAAAGAGTGTGGAATGCGCGTTGTGTCCTCAGATGATGAAAAGGAAAAAAAAGTCTCTGACGTCCGCGAAGAACCGGCGCACCTAGTGTACCCACCCGCAGTTGCGGTAACATATAACATCACCACCAGTGCAAATCAGACAGCCTAGGTACAAAGCTAATAATAGCCAACCCAGAGCCCGTGCGCAGCATTCTAAAATAGATCAGTCGTGGTGGTAAATTTCGAATCGGTAAGATGATCCCAGCACGTGATCAGTACGCGTCGCGTTGAGCGACTTTGAGGTAAGGCTCCAACCGTAATGTAGTATAAGGCTCGAGGAGTATTCATACAAGTACAGTTGTATACTATCTGAATATAACTTAGCCTCCCAGATTTTTTCAGCCATGAGTGGGCTTCATAAGTCTTTACAGATATGTCTAGACTCTAGATTCCAAAAAGAGATGCTAGTAGCTGGAATAGCAAGGAAGTCACATACCGTTTGTCCCAGTACTGTACTACTATACTTGTTGGGAATTTGGTACCATTTTTCTGTTGAAAGAGATTTGAGATGGACACTATGATAATTGTGGCTATGTTCAAAATAACAAGTCCGGTCCTGAACTTTTCTGGACTGAACCGAAAGTTCAGTAAAGATCAGAAATTTTCTGAACTTGAAGTCCCAAAATGCTGAAAATTTGGTGATATTTTACCACTTTCTGGATAGCCAGAACTCCTGCCCAACTGAATCCAGTAATGTAATCAAATTTGGCGCCCTTGTCAAAGGTCTGATTGCCAATTTGGGACACTACCGTTTGCCGCAGTACATTCTGGAAGTGAAACATTCAATTTGAAAACCAAAAAAAAAATCTGTGTTTCTGAGCATTTTCAGCTAGACAAAAAAACAAGAAAGTAGAGTAGATTAAATTTAGATGGCCTTGGGGAGAAATTTTTAACACCCACCGAGAAAAAAAGTTCACAAAGGTCCAAACTTGAACTGGACCGAAGTTCACTGAACTTTGGACCGGACCAATTCACTGGACTTTTGGACCGGACCAAAGTTCAGAAGAATTCTAGACCGGACCTGAACACCAGTTCAGAGTTCAAAAAAATTTTGCTTGAACCGGACTGAACCGGACTTGGTGAACACTATACATACTATCTATATAACACCACTCAAGCCTAGAGCCTATACAAATATATATGGATAAAACCATATATATACAGTAAATAGACATTAGACCATCTGTTGCGGTATATACTAGGGCTCCGCAACAAAAAATGAAAATGGGATTAGACAAAAATCAAGTGGGGACTAATAAAAAAGAAAATGGACAGCATACGTTATCGCTATCAGTAATAGCATGTTCACACTAAGACCTCATACTACTGGCCACTGTGACAATGGAACAATTCATTCTTCGTTTGGTTCACCATCCCCCGCTCTCTCATAAACAACTTCCCGCGATATCAGGCGTTTACCCACAAACAGGTTACGACCACTCACGATACGGGCAGCATATCTCTACTTGAAGGATCGAGAGGATTCCCTCTTATGGGGCCGAGGGTGGGCATGATAAGCTCCACTGACGCCACTTAAAGATTTTCGGAGCCACACTTAGATATATATGATTTGTTTCTTACTAAATAAAAACACCCATATATCGCAGCAGATGCGGTCTATTATGGTTGGAGCTTTACTTTGAGGTGTTTGTTTGATGCTTGTTTTAGAAAAGAACAACTTGAGAGTATACATTAAAAACAGAATTTCTGAGGCATATATAATGATAGGCAATATTAAAGAATCTGAATCACTTCCTGTTTACCCGAATTTTGACCACTACCTTCCATCGTATCATCGTCTGAAGAGTTTCCTCTCTCAACCATACCTCCACGTGAAACCAAATCCATCGTACCTGAACCTGAAGTGGAATTATTTGCAAACCGAATCGATTGGGATATCTGCGTTGCACCAGGTGCTCCAGAGGTGAACTCCATTTGTTGAGAACCGATTTGTCCTTGGAAAGTAGTATCACAATAAGTCTTTTGTAACGCGGAAAGCAAGATAATCAAAGTCGGATATAAGCTGGCTGCATGAGGAAAGATCACCCCTATGTAGGCGCCTGCAGTGACACTTAGATGCCCGGATATCCATATGATGCCGACTATCTGGATAGATTGCGGGTCAATGTAGTAAGTAAATCAAAGGAAGATGGTAGAAACCTGTTTCAGACCTACCCAAAGGCTACAATAAATGAATCCTGATTCTACGAGGAGAACAAGAACTTGTTGTGCTTGACTTTTTTTCTTGACAGCTCCGAGGTGGGCTTTGAAAAATTGTCGATAATGCCTGCGAAAGTGATGAGATTTAATTCGAGTCAATTTTGAAATTAAACTGGAGAGCACACTTACCAAGCTTTGTACGCAATGAACAGCGTAGCTATAACATTGGTGCATAACAATACAATGGGGAGAACTGCAGGAGGCAAGAGCTTTTGCTAAACGCGAAGATAGTTCAGCATGCATATGTGACTAAGTAGTTAGAATTATAGATAAACATTTTGCGTACGTTGAAATCATCCGAATTAAATGCCATATTCTTCCGGATCGAGAAGTATGCATCGACAGTAAGCAAAGCTAATGAAATTCAATACTTATAAGTACCCTGACAGTAAACGCACTCCGTTTAGTGAGAGTCAGTGCTTACCTGTGGAAGCTAGCACACAAACAAACAGAATCATTCGAAAGACGACTTGGCCATCGAACAAGATCCAAGCTCTCCACACGACAATCAGATCCCCTGCTAAGTACTAAAAGAAGAAAAGTCGATAAGGCTTTCATGGTAAGATTTCCGAAATCAACAACTTGCTGTAAGAAGAATAACAATTTACGAACACTCAATCTCAAAAAAACTACCGCGGCCGATTCCCAATGAATAATAGTCTGGAAATCATAGCTCGGATCTCCCAATGAATTGATTTGTGCCAGATCAAACATGATGTGGATAGCAAACAACATGGTCGAGTCAAATAACATCAAAGAGGCAGCGGCTAATAAGAAACATCTTGGAAGGGAGTTTCGTAGACCTTGGCGACTACATAAAAAGTCGTAAAAGTCATACAATTGTCTGTCAGTTTACATTTACCGGTAGAACGTAAATAGGTGACTTTACATCAAGATGTATATTGCAGAGATTGTGAGGAGACATTCTGTGCCTGGAATCAAAATGAATATGTCGGTTTTTTTGATATAAGATATAATGATCACTTATACGCACCGTAAAAGACACCTTCTGCGGCTTCTTGTCCAACAAAGTCCCTCAGAGAAATGACGATCTCATTGGGTATCAAAGCGTCGCTAGAGTCCGACATGACCACGACCAGCTAATAGCTTCTACACAAACACGGCCTAGGAGAGCGGGACGGAACTTGGGTTGCTGGAAAAGCAGCAGGAGGGGGAAGCGAGAAGAATTTTAGGGAAGCGAGAAGAGACGTTGTATTCCCTAGTCAACTTTTAAACATCCAAGTGTTGATATCGAGAAAATTGGTCGCCGCCCAGGAAATGAAAGCCAAGCTCTTCGCTACCATGAGCGCTGATCATTGACAAAAGGAGAACAGGGTTAAGCACGTAGATCCAGATTCACCGGTGAATTTAATAACATCGCACATCCCTCATACGCCGGCGCCGGTGTCATTGAATTTGCTGGCCTTTCAACGTTTTTAGTCTCGAAGACGAGGACCGTATAGTAGGTTGTAATTTAGAATTCAGGTGTCAACTTGAGTGTTTACGAACTTGAGGTTACTATTAGCGCGCGCCCAGGTTTTCGTTTAGCCTTTTTTGTCGTTACAAAGCTCCGTTTAGACCAGCAATAACATAGCCCGTTGAGACTTGAAATTAAAGTATCCATCAATCATTACTCCTCACTACTCCTCTATCAAACGAATATATACTAGGTAGAGGCTGAGACTCATTAACCATTGATTGTATCTCGCAGTTTAATATGCAACGAGAGAACGTACATGACATCGAAGTTGTTACCCCTCACTGACCCATTGACGGTGAGTGTTAAGTAATTGCATGGTACAGATTCGTATGTATTGACCTACTACTCTACTGACTTATTCTGCTTCTTCCTCTTTGTACTATGTAAGTAGTGGAGTAGCCCAAGGCTGCTCCAGAGCAAAGATACCAGCGAGAACTAAACTGGATAGAGCTAAGTGCTACGTACATGCGGTAATCTACTGTATATACATGGGAAATGCCGCCAAACTCCGCCTGATCCGGAGTAGGGATGCCGATAATCCCTACTCCATGTGCCCCCTTCAAAACAAGGCGACGTCCTCGTCGCCCGATCAAATGACCCAAAAAACAAAAACAAAACATACAGTCCACCCAAAAAACCTGAACCTGACCATAAGACTCTGCTCCTACAACTCCAAACCAGTAAACCACGGTCACCCGATGTTGGGCCTAACTCGCCAGTGCCCAGCGGGCCTTACCTGCAACGAGCCCCTCACAGGATCTTCCATCAAAACCAGTAACCACTCTCGCAAGGTCTGTTTCCGCAATTCCTGTTGGGAAACAACTCGCCAGTGCCTCGCAAGGCCTTACCTGCAACGAGCTCCCTCAGAATATCTAGGATCAACCTATCTTGAGACGGGGAACCGAGCAACGAAAATCGAATGGATAGCTGTGGGCCTCATGGGAGAGTGAACTCGGAAATAGAAGAATGATGATGTAATCGTTTAGCGAGCAGATGTGTCCGAAGTGTCGAGATGAGTAGACAAGAGCCAGTGACCAATGAAAAGATACGAAAATGGCGAGTGGGTACACAGAAGGTGTCAAGTAGCATGGATGAACAGGTGTAGGACCAGAAAGACATCCGAAAATGGGTGGATTGACATCTACATAGTTGGATGACGTTGGTGAGGGACAGCCTGTGAGCAAGAAAATGGCCGTGAAACAGAGCTGAGAGGTCCGGAAGAAGTGTGAATGCTCAAATCACACTCTCATCACCAGAATGGAGTAGCCCAAGGCTGCTCCAGAGCAAAGATACCAGCGAGAACTAAACTGGATAGAGCTAAGTGCTACGTACATGCGGTAATCTACTGTATATACATGGGAAATGCCGCCAAACTCCGCCTGATCCGGAGTAGGGATGCCGATAATCCCTACTCCAGTAGTACCGACGATGCACAAGTAAGCTTTGAAAGAGTCGACTGATACATAGTAATCCAGAAACTCCACTCTGTTCGGATGTCGGAAGCTTAAGGCGACCCCAAAGCACAGGATAGATCTGCGAGAAAAAAAAGGTGAGAAAGCCTATGCGGATCAGTGGTGTATGTTACGTTTTGACATCTAGCAGCTAGACAATGGTCATCATTTATTCGGCGACCATGACTTTCATGATCATGAATGATCCCATCATTCAAAGGCTCTGTCATTTCACTCAGATGAAATCCGCGGACCTCGGATTGAGAATGTTCCATCTATCTTGGTTTCGACCTTTTATTTTTGATCTTTGTAGTATTAGTGACCGAAAGGTAAAAATTTCGTCATACTCTGGTGGATCTTTCAAGGGTTAGTTGTGAAATAACGAAGAAAGATCCCAGACGACCAGGGATGGTGTTCATCGAAGCTCTAGCCATATATAACCAAGCAACTGACTAAGCAATGAACTGGGGAAGTCACCTGTTGAAACTTGAAAAGCGTGTCCCGACGCTTCGCAGTGTTGTTGAGTCCTAGCATTGAGAAGAGAGCTACTCGTCTTCATGTTGCTTGGCATCCGAAGTCGATTCAAAATTTTGGTCAACTCAAAGATGACTTCGTGCCAGTTGAATCTGAATGTTCAAAAACCTTTGAACCTTCGATTCTATGGTATCCACTACATAGAAGTACAAAAAAAGCCCCAGTACTGTACGATTTCGATCAATTCGCTCAAAAGTGGTCATTTTTTCGGTTTTGATAAATTTCAGAAAATCTGAAAAGTCGAAAGAAAAATAATGGCGGGGTTTTTGAAAATGGCGCGTGACGCGTGACACGCGAATTGATCGAAATCGTACAGTATATACAAAGGATCCGGTCTCCCAAGAGAAAAAAAAGAACAATACACCAGGTCAATAGGAGTAAACCAGTAGCCTCCCGGACCATAATTGCAATCATCGGACTTCCTTTTCAGGTACTGGTGGAGAAGGTGAGTTCACGACCTCATCATGACCGCCTTGATGATCAGCGTAGGAATAAGTCGGGGGCGGAAGCTCTCCATTCTCAAGTTGTGTGCTCATTCCAGCTCGTCCTCTGGACATCCGACTCGGAGGAGTCCATTCATTGCCATTGGATCCAGAGGACCGATTCGCTGTCCAAGTATTCGAGATTATACTCGATTCTCTATCTTTGACAGTCGTTCCTACACCCATAATCATAGGCCCACTGATCTCCATTGAGCTATTATGAGTAATAGACGAGGGTCGGGAAGAAGGTATTTGGTTTTGATTTTGGGGTTGAATTTGTGGATATGGATCTTTGAATGGGTCAAGGAGAGCGTGACTTTTAAGCTTCTGCTTCCGTTTTTCAAGGGTTGTCCAGAGAAGCCAGGCAGCACCTGCAAGAAATAAGCCACCGAACAAACCTCCTACGCCTGCTCCTGCAGCGACAGAATGTGCTTTTGATTTCGAGCTATAGGTAGACAGCGTGTTAAGATCAGTTATCGGGTTAGCCAGCCATCAGTTTAAGTAAAGAAAAGAATTCAATTGAAACTAACATTGTTCCGGGAGCAAGACAGCCTGTGGGACCGTTGAGACCTGCATGCAATGGTCCATTTGACCATCCGAATCCTTCACTGCTAACAAGAGACACAAAAAAGGGTATTTCCCCTCCCTGGTAAGAAAGTTGGTTTGGTTGTTCAGTACAATAGTGAACCCCCCTTTGTATCTAGAGGTATTCACCAATGAGACGGTCCAATCAATAGGATCCATGGTATTGGAAGTAATATTGAAGGGAGGATGTAAAGGCGGAGAAATCTACAAACATCATGATCATCGATTGGAAAATTGTCTTGGTCTGATGTGCGAGTAGAAGCTGATCAGAAACCCACTGTCAATATGAATGGGGGCGTCCCATTCACAGGCTTGATACTGATATCGGTACACTATCAAATGATAATAAATATCCGGTGAATATAAAGATCAAAATATTCAATCGTGTGCTCACTTGATCAGGAAACCCAAATTGCGACCATCCAGGTGGACTCGAGGACTTTGGTTCAACACCGAGTAGGGGCGGGAACGTTACATTCTTGCATTGAGGGTTCTGGGTTGTGATGTTTGGAATCATGGTGTACATCTCCTGACATCCTCCTGAAGTCCCTAAAGAGTCGTACTGTTATCCATGCGTGTTTTAGTTGTGATTTCCAGATTAAAATAGTACAAGGGGAAAAGAAATACCATGCATATTTGATACTAATTTGCCATTAGCGATTAGTGTTACTGGAATGGGATCGGGTAGTTATACTTACTCTGGTTCCTGGAGCAAAAGGAACTTGGTAGTCCTACCAAATCGTATAAGCTTTCCTCGAAGATTCCCCCCAGAGTGAAAGACCTACAAATTCGTTCACGCTCCCATCTCCTGCTTGAATAGTGAATGGTGTGATGAATGTTCTTATAATTATCAATTCGGTATTTCAGAGGTGTTCAGTTCGAAAAGATCCAAGAACATACGATGTGTAAATCTGCATGAAGTAAGGTGCCATGGGACTGAGTCTAGATTGAAATGAGGTTGGATACATGGGAGCTAAACAAGGCGTGTAAGAATCTTACCCTTGTGCATTTCCTCGTTGCCATTTCAGATGAATTGTCTCGCACTGTGCTAAAAATGATCGTTCAAAAACACATTGATCAATCATTGAATGGAGTGACATATACCTGTTGTTGGAACCCGGATAGGCTGACCTGGGATATCGTAATCAAAGGTGAAGCCCTTTCGAAAGCATTAATCAATATGCTCAGCCAGTGATGTTTTTTCTACCGTACAATATCCAAGGACGGGACAACTTCTGCAGTCACCGCTGACACCAAATGGCATGTCGCGCAGGAAAACAGAAACCAAAACCCTCGCGTGAGAACAAACTGAGCTCGCATACCAAGAAAAGGACGGAAGAAAACAATTGCAAGTAACGAATGAAAGGGGAGGACTAGCCTCCAAAAAAAATACAACCGGAATTCTGGATAAAGCGAGTGAAAGAGTGAAAGGGAGAGAAAATCGGCGTCGACTCTTATGACTAGCATTATATACCAGAAAGCACAATGCCCTGCTCGAGTATCAATCACTATGGAGATCATCTCACTTCATTAAAAACGCTGATTATCATTTCGCGCCTTCGCTGGCACTTAAAAAATCCGAAGATGTGCCAAGATCGTCATGTTCGTGATTGTATGGTTATCACAGCGAATCATGGGATGGTCTTCATTCCTCAAGTAGCTGTTCCTGATTCTGTACGGCGTATCCGAGTTACTTATGAACTTATGCATAAACAAGAACCGCGAAAGTCCATTTGATACAGATGAAGCAGACACTGCAGATATCAACCCGAAGCTCACCTAAGTAAGAGCTTCCGACATCCGGTATCATGAGATCGCAGCTCGTCGGGGTCAATGTTGAGCACTTGAATACGTTTGTAGTATAGAATTAACCAGGTACACTGCATGGACATCAGCACCAAAAATGATATGATGGGCCTGTCATAAATTTGAATAAACTATCACAATCTGTCCCATAACTTCGCATCATCCCATTGAGGACGTGTCGAACGATACAATATAGTCCGAACGAATGGTTGATGGTCTGAAAATACCGAGAAACGACCAATAGCAACGCGAAGGTGGGTGGTGTAAATTCATGAAAGGCCTCCACCTCTCTGAAGCTGCACATACCCATTTTCCTCTTCAAATGCGATATAAGTACTTACAATCCCTTATGCATTATGGCTTAAAAATGATTTTTTCCAACACGTTTCCTCTAAAGGACGAATGTTGTTTTTAAATACTCAAACCTACTAGCATTGTTGAGGAGCACGTCCTGGCTCCATCAAGAGCTAGGGTAGACGAGACAACTGTTGTACCGACAGTGGTTACTGATCGTGAAATTACTAGGGGGAGTCGACACCTTTGGCTGTGGGGATCTACGTGGGAACATTATGGTCTAGACTACTGGTGCCGTCCGGGGATCCGCGACATCACAAAATGTTCCTCCCTCCACAAATCTATATCATCATGTTGCCTTGATAATACAAATTTAAAGGCTGCAGAACTGACAGGAAATGGGTGAATACTTCATTTTGTCCCGGCTCCCGGTCGGCAGTACTTCGAATCGAACCTAAGTACCTGTTGAACCCGCAGATACCATGTACGTATCAAAATCTATTTTCATCTGATAGGGACTACGTATGTGCAGGTGCGACTGTTCCTGAGCTGGCACTTTCAAAGCTTCCTCATTGTTCTTGATCAAACATTCTGTAGATACTTGTCTCCTTCGAAGTCTTCTGATTGGCCTGTATTTTTTTCCCACCTAGTAGAAACCGTATTTAGCTTCCACCGGAACCGCACTGCAAGAAAAGTCGGCAATTCAGCGGTCGTCAAACTTGTTTGTTGATCAAAGTGTCTCGATGGTAACTTCACGATGTGGAATGGAAATTCGTCTGATTGCTCAAGTGCTCGGCGCTGCATTCATCGAACCCTCAACCTTTAACTTTCAGGAACTTAACGAGTGGCGATAAGGATTCCCCTGGCCGTTTTTGAATACTGTCGTAACAAATACTATTATATCAGGACATAGGGGGCAGAATCATTCGGATTGTCGAATTTATTTCCAGCGGCATCGATATTTATCTTGTCTAGAGTAAATGGAGAGCGTTCTAGCATTCACGATGGCCGAAGCTATCTTTACTGTTTGTATGTCTTCCTCAGGGGTGTTCTAGGAACAAACTTGTTGCACGTCCAGTACTTAACACCCGCTCTATCAGTTTAACTCTGCGTTCTTGTGCATCACCACCATGTTTTCCAAAACACTCGCTCTACTCACTACTTTCTCCGTGGTCACTAGTATCTACGGTAACATTCTACCTGTTTTGGAACGTCGACAAATATCGTCCCAGCACGGAACACTCAACGCACCAACGAACGGCGTAGAAGTCAGCTCTGGTGGAGACTTCCCCTTTCAGTACTTGGACTCCAACTGGTGCCACGACGGATACACACCGATTAGCGTTTGGCTCACCGACTACGAGCCCACTCGAACCGATGTCAATACCACAAGTGGAACTTTCGATGAGGGAAAGTTCACTCACTTCTTTGGGGATTTCTTGGTCCCAAATTTTGGTCAGTATCTCTCTGGAACTTGAACGTTCTGAAATCTTATCCGATCCTGGATCGCAGGTCTCCCTCAACTCCAAGGAAGCACTTCTCCCCCATCTAGTCTCACTCTTCCCGACGTTTCAGGATCATTTGTGGAAGGCAGTGAATTATATTTAGCTGTGATTGAAACAGCGAGAGATTGTCCTCCGGTATGTGCTGACTGCTGAAATATTAATTTAGATTTCATCAATAATATTTATTTTCAGGGCGGTGTTCCACCGCAGTACGGGTTGGCCGTAGCAAACATGATACTAGCCTAGGCTTAAAGAGGGTATAATATGGATCATATTTAGGGCATATAGACTTTGGGTGAATCGAGTATCATAGACAGTGAATTTTTAGCTTTTGATGATTCTATCGAGAACCGCTAGATCAAACATATCAGAAATATTTATGTACGCTTGATAGGAATAGATGTGCGTTCTCATAATAGACTCCAGTTACCAGGTCCAAAAAAATCTATATAATTACGAGGCCGACTGAAAGGAGGAATCGTCTTTACATGCCTCCGTCGGTTACCGATGTGGTCTTGTTTGTCAAGAACTTTACCTTCTACCGATGATGATCCTGTTTGAATCGGAAGCCTCTGCCTTCCTCGGCCCGGTAACGTGTAACAGTTGATGGACCCCTTTGCTCACCGATGTGGCCTTGTTTGTCGAGACCTTCAATCGTACTCTCGTCACCGATGTTGTTTGGATCAGAAACCTCTGACTTCGATGCATGATGAGCCATTCCAAGGCTTCGTGCTTTCAAGCCACTCCTGCGGTGGCCCACTCGACTTCATACCTTCTTAGTCATGCAGAAACAGTTCACATAAAATTTGAGCTACGAACTATCAGACTATTGGCTCGAATCTGATGATGCATTGAACTACTTAGATGAAGGAAGCAGTTTATTGCCGACGTGATATTCGCCGGGACCTGGGAGCACAATAGACTAAGAGACGACGGGTAAGGTATACTCACTGTGTTCCCGGGACCTTCATCGTCTATTTAGACGCCGGTGTCTACTAAATACGCATGGAGAACAAAAGATAGAACTTCTTGGCTGGTAATTGCCTGCCTACGGCACCGTTAGGCTGAGGTAGCTGCATAACACTACTTTGGATCGGTGGGCTGGTTACAAACCTTTTAATTCCATCAAAAACTCGTTGTTCCCCTTCTTTTTATACAGAGAAATACCAGTCAATGAGTATGATCTAAAGGGTCAAATAAAAGGGTGTGACTTGTTAATACTTGAATTTCTTCAGGGTGACCAAGCATGTTCACTGACAGATACAACTTGAATGGTCGAATTCTACATTCAGCACTTAAGAACCCCATGCTAACATGAGATGATGTGTCGTTTCCCAAACACTCATCGAGAGATCGATACAACTTTGTGATACTTTACTGGTATGCTAAGTTTGGCTCCATGGTGTAAATGTGTAATTTCCGTCATTGTTCCGCTCCAGATCTAGACCAGTAATTTTTTAATCAAAATGCTGTTGAGGACAACGTCCTGTCTCTAGGCAACATGTCTCACAGAGCTTGACTAAGGCTCTATGAACTACTCTGATGATGGTTAACAGGATGCACTCTTTCTTACATATACAAGTCTGAAATATACCTTACTAGGACCGGTTCCAAGTTCAGACAGATTTTTACGAATGTAAAGAAAATTACCGGGTGCAAAACCTTCCCTGTCACCGAGTTACCCATATCATTATTTGCTAAACTAAGCCTTCTCACCGTGGAGCCTCTTCAATATACAGCATTAAACTTTCATCTACCGGGTTCAATCGTGGCTAGGTTTTTTTCCCTTACTACGAAAAGTCATGCGGCACGAGAGTAATATTCTTTGGAAGGCTAGGAGGTCTATATAAGCTTCTTAAGGTTTCGAAAAATTTTTCTTCATCGTGCTCCTAGGTCTAGTTGAAGCCGACACGTCCTTTTCTTACATTTCGCTTTTTCCTGTTCTTCGATCCGAGATCGACCCCATTTCTTTCTAGTGCTAGCTTCACTACTCACTTCAATCCTAACTTCAAGTTCCCTTTTTCCCAAGCTTCAGTCTCTTCATCCGTGCAGCGCACATTCAAGGTTACAAAAAACATTCTTTGACGTTACAGAATTTCCCCCTTCTTTTTCCAAGAATGTTGTTGAAATACTCCTTGTTCCCCTTCATCATTTCTCTGGCTAGTGTGTCGGTCACGGCCGCACCTGCCCTTCGACTGAAAAGCGGCGGCAATGATAACGTAGGCCCAAACTTTTTGTCCGTCCAAAAGTACTACATTGTTGTGTTAACATTTCCATGGATTCTGTTTAGAACAACGCTGCTGCTGCTGACGCAGCCGTTGCAACTGCGATCGACGCAACTATAGTCGATGCCTCCGCGACAGATGTTGCTAGTGCTGCAGATGCGACTGACCTAAGTGGCGTGAACGCGACCGTGACTGACGCTGCTGGAGCTATTGTAACCGACGCGAATGCAGCCGCTACTGCTACTGTAACTGTGGTAGGTTTATTTCTTATTTGTCTAGTCTCAGAAGCTCAATGTCCAACCGACACAGACTGTAACAGTGACCGACGCGGCGGCTGCTACTGCCCTTGCCCCTCCTCCTCCCCTTGATGCAAACGTTACTGCTTCTCCACCTCCTCCGGTCGACGCAAACGCCACTGCTCCTCCCCCTGACTCTGCCGCTGCCGTAAACAATGCTGCCGGAGCTGACCAAGCGGTACGTTGTTTTTTTTCTATTCATGAATCGGGGGATTAACATTTTGCTCATCGCATGTTTTGTATATGGGTTTCATGATTAGGCTGGTGCAGGTACAGGCGCCGAAGGTTTGAAAGGCATTCTCGGCAATCTCGGAGCAGGCGATGGCGCAGGTGGTGCAGGTGCAGGTGCAGGTGCAGGTGCAGGTGCAGGCGCCGAAGGTTTGAAAGGCATTCTCGGCAATCTCGGAGCAGGCAATGGCGCAGGTGGTGCTGGTTTGAAAGGAATCCTTGGCCAGCTCGGTGCGAGAAATGCTGCCGGTGCAGGTGCAGGTGCTGGCGCGGGTGCGAAAGCAAGCCTGAAACAAATCCGTGCCCAAAACGCTGCCGGAAATGCTGCCGGTGCTGGTGCTGGCGCGGGCGCGGGTGCTGGTTTGAAAGGAATACTTGGTAAGCTCGGCGCAGGAAATGCTGCCGGCGCGTGCTGGTTTGAAAGGAATACTTGGTCAGCTCGGTGCAGGAAAGGCTGCCGGAGCTGGTAACGCGGTACGTTCCTTTATGACCACATTGATTTTTTTTTACACACCAGACACTCATAAGTTCGTGTAACTAGGCCGGTGCAGGTGGTTTGAAGGGCATTCTTGGTCAACTTGGAGCTGGAAATGCTGCTGCTGCTGGAGCTAATAAAGCGGTAAGTTCATCTATGATCACCCTTATTTCACTAAGGATTTAACAATTCGTTTCGTATGTTAGGCCGGTGGTGCGAAACTTGGTCTTAGGTAACTACTCCTCCTTGAAGAACGAAGTGAGTTGTACTCACATACTTTACTTAACTCTATAGGAGAGTCAGAGCTCGCCGGGATGATTCTCTT